>RJWT010056162.1:0-10064 GCA_004365215.1 Cuniculus paca
GACAAGCGGACTGAGAGAATCAGCCCCTCCACCACGTACCCCTGGCCTTCGGGGAAGCCCTGTGTAGCTGCACATGTCTGGAGAATCCCATTTCACACCCTGTTACCTCCCAGTAAACCAGGGGTCAGAGGAACCCAGGTGCCTGTTCCATTCCCCTATACCTTGGAGGGGCAGCCTTTGTGGGAAGTGCCTGGGACCCCACAACAAACTTGTTAGGAGGAAACCAGGAGAATGACAAGAGGAAGGAGCAAAAACCAATCTCAGACCTCCAGCCCATACAGAATAAGTCTGGGAGATACAGTCATGGAAGAAAATGGAAGTCATACACCTGAAATCTCTGAGAGGATACCAACTGAAGTAAAGAAACCACTTCAGGAGACTGTAAAAGTAATCAGATCAGAAATAATGTCTCAGGCAAAAGAAGAAAGGAAAAACATAATGAAAGAATTCCTAAATATATCTAAAGAAGACTTAGATAAAAAAGAGGAGCGCAAGAAAATGATGCATAGTTTGAATGAACAATATAGAAAGGAATTACAATGCATGAAACAGATTCAAAAAGATATCCAGGAAATTAAAAAGTCAATGGAAAGCTGGAAAACTGCTTGAAATAGACAGAAGATAGACTTTCAGATCTTGAAGACAGGATTGCAGCTAGTGATCGTGAAAGGAAGATCCTTTAAAAATAACAAGGAACCAGGAAATAACAATTCAATGACTGCTAGATAATGCAAAGAGAAATAATTTAAGAGTGATAGGTATCAGTGAAGAAGCAGGGGTCAACACAAGTGAAATAAAAATGCTATTTACAGAAGTAACAGCAGAAAACTTTCCAAACATGGGAAAAGAATCTGGTATACAGATAACTGAAGCATATAGAACTCCAACTAGCCATAACCAAAATAAATCTACCCCCAGACAATGGTAATCAACATCCCAGAAATTCAGCACAAGAACAGAATCTTAAAAGCTGTTAGAGAAAAGAAACAGATTACCTATGAAGGAAAAGCAATCAGAATCATGGCAGACTTGTCAGCGCAAACCATGAAGGCAAGAAGAGTTTGGAGTGAAGTGTTTTAAATCCTGAAAGAAAACAACTTCCAACCCAGACTGATGTACCCTGCAAAACTATCTTTCAATATTGATGGCAAAATAAGATACTTTCATGATAAAGAACAACTGAAGGAATTCATGATCACCAAACCAACCCTACAGAATGTCTGAAAGATAGTCTAGAGAGAGATAAAGATGACCTTTTCCCATGTTTGGTAAAGTTTTCTGCTATTACATCTTCAAATAGCATTTTTATTTCATTTGTGTTAACCCCTGCTTCTTCACTGATACTTATCACTCTTTAGTTATTTCTCTTCACATGGTTCCAGGAACAGCAGCAGAAGAGGATCGCCAAGCAGGACATGCTATTGAGTGAAGGGGAAAAGCAGAGGGCCAACAACAGGAGGATAGCACGGCAGAGACAAACCAATGTACTCTGGTTGTAACCATTAATGTAGATGGCTTCAATTCAGCAATAAAAAGAAACACAAGGAGAATGGATCAAGAAACAAGATCCATCAATATACTGTATACAAGGAACACATTTAACTTGAAAGGAAATTCATAGACTGAAAGTCAAAGGGGAAAAAACAATTGTTCCATGTGACAGGAGACCAGAAAAAAGCAAGGGCAATTTGCTCATCAACCGCAGAATGGATAAGAAAGATATGGTATTTTCAAACAATGGAAAGCTACCCAGCTATAAAGTAGGATAATCTCAAGGTTCTAGAAGGTGAATGGATGCAACTGGAGATCATGTTCATGAGTGAAATGGTTTGAACTCATACGGGTGAACAGTAACATAAAAAATGGAAAGAGTTAGTGGGATCCAAAAACACAATAAACATTACAAAAGTGATAGGGGAGGAAACACCTAAGAGGAGAAGGTGGTAACCAATGTTAATTTCTTATTGTCTTGTCTTGAACTCTTGTAATATTTCCACAATTTTGTTAGGTTTGGTTCTGTTCTATCTTGTTTTGTTAGATTTTACTGTGTCTGAAGATATAGGCAGCTATTTTGAACATAATGGGATGTATTATGATAATCATGCCTGGTTTCCTATTATCTTGTTTTGAATTCCTATAAGGCTTTCATTCTTTTGTTTAATCGGTTTTATTCTGTTTTATTTTATTTTATTACATGTGATAATAAAATTTAGCTATTTTGAAGAAAAAGACATGACAGTAACTGTTATTCATTTCCTATTATCTGGTTTTGAAGTCCTGTAAGCTTTCATTCGTCTGTTTTGATTGGTTTTAGTCTGTTTTCTGTTACTTGATTTCATTGTGCATGAAGGTATGGACAGTTATTTTGAAGAGAACAAGAGACATTATGGAGGTCATTGTTGATTTCCTCTTGTCTTGTTTTGAAGTCCCATGATGCTTTTATTCTTTTGTTTTGATTGGTTTTATACTATTTTCTTTTGTTCACTTGTATTAGGTGTGAAGGTATAGACAACTATTTCAAAGAAAACAAGAGACATTATGGTAGCCACTGTTGATTTTCTGGTGTCTTGTTGTGAAGTCCTGTGTTGCTTACTTTGTTCTGTTCTGTTTTGTTTTGTTTTGTGATGTTTTAGTCTCTTTAAAATAAAAAAAAAGAACCCTGAATTGCAATTGGTCATTTTATATCCACAGAGCATGCTGTGATAGGTGACCGCTAAAGAAAGAGGTTTTTCTTGGTGCAGTAGAGAAACAATGGCAGAAAAGGAAACAAAGGCCTTTACTGGGGGCACAATAGGGCTGAAGAAGCATGCAAGATACCTGAGGCAGAGGAAAAAGTGGTGGAGCTTTTGTTAGGTTTATCAAGGGGTAGAGTTTGAAGGAGTGGGCAGAATGACATATTGACAGCTGTTTGGGAAGACGCTGGTGTACACAGATAGTGGGAAGTTCTTCTGGCTTGGAAGAAGAACACAGAAGTCAGTTCTGTTAGGGTCCAGCGCCATGTTGGGCAGGTGCCCCACTGAGCCTGGCAGAGCTTCATATGGGCGGAACCCATCATCCCAGTTTTTTGTTTGTTAGGGGGTGAAGACTCTCTTAGATTGCTTCTTGCTGACTGGTAGCATCATGGTAGTCATGGTAGGGGCTGGCATGGTTGTTGGGATGATGGCTGACACCCATGTAGAAGCTGATGCCAGGGATGTTGGTCAGGACAAGAAGTTCTCTGGTGGTAAGGTCCCATGTCCTGGATTGAAGAAATCTCCAAAAAAGTTTAAAGATGCAGGGTGCTATGATTAACAAAAAAAGAATGAAGGGACCTAAAATGGGGAGGATGATAGGACCCCAGGAGTCTAAGGTGGGCCACCAAGAAGAGCAGGGAAAGGAGCCATCGACTCTTTTGTATCTTGGTGACAAGGTCTTGAAGTTTTTTCAATCTCATTTTTTACAATACCTGACTAATTTATGAAGTAACAGGATTCTTTTCCTAGCTTGGCCAGGTTGCCACCTTTTTGGGCTGTGAGGACATCGAGGGCTCTGTGCTTTTGGAGGACTGCAACAGTTAGTGAGTTGATTTGATTCTGGAGGAGATCTACAGACCCTGAGCCTGTAAATACTTGTCTTTGGTTCAAAAGACAATTGGGTGTAAAAGTGGGTTGCTGTCCCAATACCTGTGGTGCCCATACCAACAGCTGAGAAGAGACCTATACCCATTAGAATTAGAGCAATTGGTGCTGCCCTGTGAGATATTTGGTGGTGTGTGGATGAAGATGGAGTTTGTAAACTCTTCATAATTTGAGCGCTAGTGTGAAGTGTGACTTGGGGTGCTATGGCCGCCAGAGTGCAGGAGCCCTGCCATGTCAATGGGAGACAGGTGAGTGCTCCCTGCCCACAGACAAAAACTGTCCATAGGGAGGGAGGCGGGAACTGAAGCATCTAAAATAGGGTTGAGATGTGTGCAAAGGGTTAAGGTTCACACCTTGGAGGCAGCCTTGGAGGGGTTAGAGTGATAGATACAAGAAAGGATTTTGGCCATAACTGTCCTGGAGGTAGACTCAGAGGACCCACAGTGTTGGCTTTGGAATCAGTTTGGAGCGAGGAGGTGTTTAGGCTGACAGGACAGGCCATGTGTGGGTCTTGCTGAAAGGGCAGGCAGAGCCAGTGATTGGAAAGGTCTGCAGTGCTAGGATCTGAGTGATGGATTTTAGGAACTGGAAGGTGTGATTGAGGAACTGGGGTATGGTGAGTGAGATCAGAGTGTGATGAGAAAGTGAAAAAGAAGGTAGGAAATCAAGAGAGAAAAATCAAATATTAGGAAGTAATCGTTTCTGGAGGGTCAGAAACATCTTTATGTTAATAGAAGTAGCATAAATCTGGAATCCTCATGTTTGGCTCTTTGGAAGCAATGAAAAAGTTTGTGGGTGAAGAATGGTGAAATGTAGGGTACAAAAACCTTAAAATATGAGCCACTTTATGGGACATACTTACATAAATGTAGTTATCATGATTTGTCTAAAAACCTGGCCCCTGGTTGTAAACTTATGAACTCACAGCCTTAATAGGGACAATGAAATGATGCCACATCATAGAAAGGAGGATAGTCAGGGTTTTTTTGGGCACAAGTAGAATGATGGACCCCCGACTGGATGTAGGGCCATACCATTAGGGTCAATGAAAGAATATAGAGAACACCAATCCATATCAAGTGTGAGGGTGCCTGAGGTCCAGTTTTTCTGAGTCACCATGGTATGGCAGTGAACAGCTAATCCCCCTTGATTTGTGAGATAAAAGTTGTAAGTCAGTGGTGGGGAGGGCTGTAACAGTGTTATGGTGAGTGGAACCACAGCCCAGATTATAAGGGACCTCATGGTGGACTCGGTATGGGTGTTTAACAAAACAGTAGAGGGTGGAGAAAGTCAGGACTGTCACCCCACAGAAAAATACAAAAGCAACTTTATGTGGGGTTTGGAAGTCTTCTGGAAAGGTAGCCCAAAATCCAACAGCAAAGAAAACAACTAATAGGAGGTAGAGGGTCAGAAACCTGTTGGGATAGTAATACATGGGTAAGCTTAGAAGTTTTTTTAGGGATTTTTAGTGAGACGAAGGTGAGTGGGGAATAGAATAGTGATGACCACTCTAGGGGGTGAGAGTTTGGGGTTATCAGTGTCTGGATTGTCAGGGCACCTTTTGGTCTGAGTGATGTGAAACCAGCAGGAAAGGCCAGCAATCTTGGTCACAGTTGGTGTCATGAGGAGGACCAAGTAGGGTCCCATCCACCAGAGTTGTAGTCCTATGGGCTTAGAAGATTTGAGAGATATTAGTTCCCCAGGAGCGATGGGAGGTTTTGGGTTTTGATCATCTATTGGTTGAGGGAGACATGGATTGGCATGTTGTCACAAAAGATGTCTAAGAAAGGAAATAATCGGGATATAGTTGGCAATAGGGAGAAGGTTTTGTGAGTTAGGTAAGTTGTGAAGTAAGAATGGTCTACTGTGCATGAGTTTGAATGGACTTAGGAAAGTGGGTGCTCGAGGAAGTGCTCTAAGTTGAGTTACAGCTAAGGGAAGGAGTTGGGGTCAGGGTAGATGCAGCTCGAGAATGAGTTTTGTGAGGTGTGTCTTTAATAAACCATTTGCCTTTTCTACTTTTCCTGAAGATTGTGGGTAATACAGCATGTATAAGTGCTAAGTGATGTTCAGACTCAAGGATACTTGTTGAGTAATCTGGGAAATGAAAGTTAAACCATCACTTGATTGTATAGTTTGAGGTAAGTCAAACCTAGAAATGCTGTCTTGTATAAGAATCTTGGAAACTGTGTCTTCAATCTCTCCAGCTGTGGGAAAGGTCTCTATCCATCCTGAGAAAGTTCAGATAAAGGTGAGGAGATATCAAAATGGGTGACCTTAAGAAAGCCATTTGTGTTTTGGCATGTGTGTAAATTCTATCTGCCAGTCTCTACCTGGGGTGTGCCCCTGAAGCTGGTGAGTTGGGAAAGAAGTGGGAGAGATTTTGTGTCTCAGGGGAGAGATTTTGGTGCAAAGATGACAGTTGTGAGTGACCTGATGAATGATACTTTTCAGAGAGGGATGAGTAATGAGTGGACTTAGAAGTCTGCACAAAGCTCCACTACCTACATGAAAGCAGTCATGTAAGTTAGTGATGATGTTTACAGTCTGATGATCTGGGAGGAGAAGTTGTGAGCCATGGAAAATCCATCCCTGAGTGTTTTGATTACAGGTAGGTTTGTGAATTAGTTGTAAATGTATGGATGATTATTGAGGTGGAGGCAGGGTGCTTGGGATAAGGGGAAGAAGATGTGAGGGGCATAGCTGTTGTGCAGCTAATTGGCCTGTGTGTCAGCGAAGGCATTACCCTGAGAAATAGGATCCCATGACATTTGGTGTCCTCTGCAGTGATGACTGCTACCTGTTCTGGAAGTTGTGCTGCCTCTAGTAGTTTGAGAATGAGGAATGCATTAGTGATGGGGGTTGCTTGTGTACTGATTAGACCCCTTTCCTGCCAGATGGTGGCATGGGAATGAAAGATACCAAATGTGTATTTTGAGTCAGTGTAGCTATTTATGATCCTGTCTTTGGCCACTGTAAGGGTTCAAGTGAGGGCAATAAGTTTTGCCTTTTGTGAAAATGTCCCAGGTAGCAGTGGACTTGCCTCTATTACCTTAGAACCATTGACTATAGCATATCCTGCCCTCTTTTGAATGTCTGTGTTGGTTGAGCTGCCATCTGTGAACCATGTATCGGAGGCTGTAGGGAGAGGAGAGCTGTTAATGTGAGGGCAGGGAGCAGTAGTCATCCATAAGACCACAGTGAGGGATCTCATCAGAGGTGGGCAGTAAGGTGGCCAGGTTGAGGGGGCTGCTGGCAGAGATAGTGATTGAGGGGTCTTGTATGAGCATAAAGTGAACTTTTTGTGGACATGAAGGGGTCATTAAGGCAAGGAGTGTTTTGGGTGAAATAAGGTCATTGAAGTGATGGGCTGAGTGGACTGTGATTAACTGTTTTAAAGTGAACATTTTGGCCTCTTGCATTAGTGTGGCTGCTGAGGCAAGTGCTCAAAGGCAGAGAGGTCAGCCATGCACTGTGCCGTCTAATTGTTTTGAGAAGTAGGCTACTGCTTGGAAGGAAGGTCCCTTTTGGCATCCTAAAACTCCCACAGCATTATGATCCTGAGAGGCAGTGTGTAGAATGAAGAGTTGAGTTGGGTTAGGGAGAATGAGGACTGGCACTCTTAAAAGGCCTTCGTTCAGTTTAGAAAATGAGGAATACACAGGGGTAGTGGGGCTGTGAGGCTCTGGTAGGGAACCTTTGGATGCCTTGTAAAGAGGTTGGGCTAGTGTAGCAGAGTTAGGGATCCTGAAGCAAAAGAAGTTTGCTAAACCCAGGAAGGATAAAACCTGTCGTTTGGTAGCTGGCACCTGGAGGTCACAGAGTAGGGCTTTGCAATGGGAGGTCATGTAGCAAGTAGTGGGGGTGAGGGTGAGACTAGATATTTGACCTTTGGTGAAGCTATTTGAGCTCTGCTGGGGGACACTCTGTATCCACACAATGAGAGAAAGTTAAGAAGATTAGCCCTATGTTGTATGGCTAGGGGGTAAAATGGGGAACAGAGGAGAAAGTCCTCCATGTATTGGAGGAGGGTGCTGGGTTTGAGATCAGCAGTCATGAGATCAGCAGCAAAGGCTTAGCTGAAAATGTGAGGGCTGTCCCTGAAGTCTTGGGGTAGCACTGTCCATGCAAGCTGTGTGAGTTTCTGGGTCTTTCCATGTGAAAATGAAGAAATCTTAGCAATCAGGTATAAAGGGATAGAAAAAAAACATCTTTAAGATCTAGCACAGAAAAATGAGAGGTCGATGGGGGAATATAAGAGCATAGTGTAAGGGTCTGGTACTACCAGGTGAATTGGCATTACTGCATTGTTAATGACTCTGAGATCTTGAACCAAGCAGTAGGACCAGTTGGATTTGAGTACAGGGAGAACAGGAGTGTTGGAGGGTGAATGGGTGACCTTAAGAAAGCCATTGGTTAGCAAGCAATTGATTATAGGCTTAAGTCCTTTTTGGTGTTTAGGGGTAACTAAGTATTAGGGAACATGGGAGAAATCAAAGGATCTTTGAGGTGAACCAGCACTGGAGAGGCATAAGTGGCACGAATAAGGTTGGAAGTATCCCACACCAAAGCATCAACAAGGGAAGGAGGAAGAGGAGGGGTGGAGGTGGTGGCATATAACAGCTGGGTCTGAAGTATAAAAGCTGTGGGGAGGAAGAAAATGTAAGAAAAATTCAGTCTTTGGAAGAGGTCTCTACCTAAGAGGGGTGTGGGGCAAGTTGGGATAATAAGAAAATTGTGAGTGAAGCGAAGAGTTTTAAACCTACAGGGGATGGGTCCTGTCTGAAGGGGTTGTGTAGTTTGGCTGTTGACCCCTACAACAGAGACTGTGGATCAGGTACATCCACCTGAGAACTCAGGAAGAACACTATGGGTGGCCCCCATGTCAAAAAGGAAAGAGAACGTCCTACCTGCAATATCCAGTGGGACTCAGGGCTCTGAGAGAGATACTTTGATGGGGGATGCAGGTCCCGAGGCCAGGTCAGTACTCTTCTGCAGTGATGCTGAGTAAGTGGGCTAATGACGACTCCAGTGGTGGTGAAGGGATCTCCTACGAGGGCAGGGAGGTTGATGACTTACCAGCTCTCTGGAGGACAAGGCAGTTACACTTTCAGTGTTCCTTCTATTTACAGATGGGACCAAGTCCCAGTGTGACCTCAGGTTGGGGCAGACTTGTGCCCAATGTCCTTCTTTGTCACACTGAAAGTGTGGGTTTTTGATCCTCCTTTGGCCTATGTTTTATTTTGAGCCCTGAGTGCTGCAGCCAAAACTGGCAGTTAAGCTTAGATTAGAGTTCAGCTTTTTCTAGATCATTTTGTTTTTGGTGTTCCTCTCTATTATTGAAGACACGGAAAGCCACATGTAGGAGGTCTCCCTGTGGAGACTGAGGGCCAAGATCTGACTTTCTAAATTTGGCTCTGATGTCAGGTGCTGCTTGGGAGATAAAATGGGAATTAATAAGGATTACCTTCAGGTGAACAGGTATTTATATTAGCAAATTTGTGAGGGTCTCAGTGAGACAAGTTAAAAATTTAGCAGGATTTGCATTGGCTCATTGGGTCTGTTCCTGAAGTTTTTGATAATTAGTCTGTTTATGTGAAATTCTTTGGAGATCTGTTAGGATACAGTCAATCATTTGGGCCATGCATCTTGAGCCGTCAGCAGAGGGCTGATAATCCCATTGGGAATAATCATTTGACACCACAGCTGGCCTTCTAGGGCATCAAACCCAATGTTTTTGGTCTGCTACCACTTGGGTTGTCCACCAGAACTCTACCTTTTGCTGTGGAGAAAAGGCGGAAGTGAGAATAACATAGAGAGCTTTGTAGGTCAAATCATAGGACTTGATAACAAAGCAATGTTCTTTGATACAATTATGGGGATCAGCAGCAAAGGATCCCATATGGTGAGAAATGTGAGAAATATTGGAAAGGGAAAAAGGGACCTGAACCCAGACCACATCTAGAAGACCAGCCACTTTCTTGGAGGAGTAGTAGAGAATGGGGTGAGTGCCATGGGGTGGTTGAGGTGGAGATAGTGGCAGTGATGCATGAATGGAAGGTGGCAGCAAACAGGAAGGGACACAGGATGTCAGGGCTGGGAAGGGTCAGAAGTCAGCAGAGGTTGGGAGGAATCAGAAGATGGTGGAGAAGAGAGATTGGGTGTGTGTGCAGGTGGGGAGAATGGCAATGGCAAGGTGGAGGAGGAGTAGGAGGGAGAATGGGTAATGGGGAGGGGAGGAGAAGATGGCAGTGGAGAAGAACAGGAAGTTTTTCAAGGATATGGAGGGGGGGTGAAGGCAGAAGGGACATCTTCTATAGGATCATCAGGTGGGGGGGTTGGTGGCATATAACAGCTGGATCTGAAATATAAGAGCTATGGGGAGGAAGAAAGTGTAAGAAAAATTAAGTCTTTGGAAGAGGTCTCTACCTAAAAGGGATGTGGGGC
>RJWT010056163.1:0-10064 GCA_004365215.1 Cuniculus paca
ACAGTGTTATTTTTATATGAAACCTCAAGATACTATTACCGATTAGGTCTCAACCTAAGAGAAAACAAAAACAAAATCATAAAACAATAGCTGAGCTCTACAGAGCAAGTGGTTGAGCCAGGAGTCCCTGAAGGTCTTCCGTCCTGCCCAACTGGGGCTTGCAGCATGTTGTCTGAGCCCAAGGAAGCCCACAAGGACCCTAAAGACCAGCACTGTAACCCCAAGAGTAGGGGGCCCCCCTCAGGATGCAGGGAGCAGTGTTCCACAGAGACCCCTCTGCACACCCATGGACACCATGGATCTGAGGCTGAGTCGGCTCCCCAGGAAACTGTCCATTCAGAGCTCGGGGCAAAGCTAAGCACGTGGAATTTAGGGACCTCTGCTCATCCGAGTGAAGCGGGGAGGAAAGAAGGCTCAGGAGGCAGCTCCAGAACCTCTCACCATGGGGACCCGAGTAATTCCCTGGACACGAACAGAAGTCGACTGTCATCTTCTCTGAGCAGGAGTAGGCTGCATCCTTCGCACACACGAAGCATGCTGGTCAGTGTACAGGGGTGCTCGAAAGCTCAGACTCTGGGGGGCCATTCTTAGAAAATGGGATCATAATAGCAGAGTGGTCCCCATTATTCAGGAGAAGTACAATCCAAGCCCCCACCCAACAGATGTCTAAAATCACAAATACAACTGAACCTTGTCTACACAATGATCCCTTCATATATATATGATAAATTTTCACCTTTTGACTTATGGGTTCCTTTGGTCGTATCTGAATTGCCAGTGTCATTGCTCTTGTGCTCTTTCACCACTGCTAAGATAAGCTCTATCTTAACAACACTCGAGCACACGCTCCCAGGTAAAGTTGAAGACGTTTGCTAAGTGACTGATGGGCAGATAGCACACAGTGCAGATGTGCAGGTAGAGGAGCGATTCGCATCCAACGTGAGGTAGAGCAGGACAGCACAAGAGCTCATTGTACTGCTAGGAGTGGTGCGCAGTTTAAAACATGAGCTATTTCTGGAATTTTCCATTTAATATTTTCATACCATAGACCACAGGTAAATGAAACTGCAGGACTACTGTGCTCACCTACAGTGAGGATATGAGAATGCAGTGAAGACATTTAAGGTGCCTAGAATGCCTAACATGGGGAGGACTTGAGAAGAATTGAGCATTGTTGTCATCACCGTTATATTCAGATACTTTTCATAACAGAACCTATCACCTCCTTGACTTCTATTTTGCATTTAATATTATTTTCATAAACATCTAAAACTCTAGCTCCCAATATCCCTTTATGATCATAAGTATAAAAGTCTTCAACCAATACAACAGATTTAATCCAGCAATGTAGTAAAAGGATGCTGTAAAGATTCACAGCTCCGCCGGGCGTGATGGCTCACGCTTGTAATCCCAGCACTCGGGAGGCTGAGACAGGCGGACTGTTGTGAGTTCAAGACCAGCCTGGGCTACGAAGTGAGCTCAAGGCCAGCCTGAACGGCATAGTGAGACCCTGTCTCAAAAAACAGGGCTGGGGATCTAGCTCAGCGGTCTAAGCGTCTGCCTGGCAAGTGCACGGTCGTGAGTTCAATCCCCAGTGCCGCAAAAAAAAAAAAAAAAGATTCACAGCTCCACAGGGTTTATTCTAGAAATGCAAGGCTAGTTTAACAATTCAAAATCAGTTAATGTAATTAACATATTAATAAAGTTAAATGCATGATTATTTCAGAAGATTATGGAAACAGTTTTAAAAATACAACATCTATTTATGATTTTTAAAATATCTCTCAGTAAACTAGGAATAGAAGGAAGCTTCCTTAATCTGATAAGGAGCGTCTACAAAAAACAGCTGCTAACAACAGATTTCACGGTAGAAGCCTCGATTCTTCCTGCTAAGGCTGGAGCAGAGCGAGGCCAGCAGTGTTCTGCTCCTCACAGTCTTTTTCTTCGTACTGGAATTTGTGGCTGGTGCAAGAAAGCAAAAGATCTGAGGCATCCAGACAAGCAAAATGAAATTGCCTCTGCTTGCAGGCAGGAGAGGAAAGTCCCAGGAAATCCAGAGACGCGGCTGAAAATAAGAACTGAGTTTAGCAAGACTGCAGATTCAACGTTCAAAGTCAGCAAAGTTCAAAGCCTTATTTCTGACTGCTGGTGACAAGCAACTGGAAACTGATATTAAATAAACCATCCCATTTTTGTCATAACAACAAAAATAATGAGATCCTGAGGCATAACTAACAAAATGCTGCAAGATCTGCATACTGAACATTAAAATACACTAAGTGAAATCAGGAGACCTACGTCAATGGAGAGCTGCGTTGTGTCCACAGCTCAGAACACTCACTATTACTAGCACAGCAGTTCTCTCCACAGTCATGATTAAAATCCTAGCAGCTTTTTTAATTTCAACAAGCGGCTTTCAAAAATCTCTATAGAAAAGCAAAGAAACTAGAATAGCCAAAATAATTTTGAAAAAGAACAAAATACAACCACCCACAATATTGGAGTTCAAGATTTACTAATAAAGCTAGTGCACCAAAGCACTTTACAGGGCCAGAAATTTAGCTCAGCAGTGTAAGCCCCTGCCTGGCAAGTGTGAAGTTGTGAGTTCGATCCCTGGTACAAAAAAAAAAAAAAAAGTCGTATGGTAACTCCCCAGCTTAAAGATAAGTTCCATTCCAGGAGAAAGTTCATAAGTCGGATTTGTTTGTAAGTCTGATGAAGTGAGTCTTATACACCTTGACACAAAGCATAAAAAACCAAACACACACAAAAACATATTTAAATAAACTATTTTTACTTTTGCATTTACTCTTCAAATGGTGGTACAGAGAACGTTCATGATGTGAGGTCCATTCAAATCTGGGAAAGTCCACAACTCAAATGTTCCTAAGTCAAGAACTTACTGTATTGGCAAAAAGATACATAAATCAATGGACAATAATGAAGAATCCAGAAATAACCCTATATGAATATGGCAAATTGATTTCTGGCAAATTTCAAAGGCAGTTTAATAAGGAACTGAAGCGATGGTGCTGGAAAGATGGGATGTTCATATGGCAAATAAGATCTCAACCTCTATATTTTTATTCAAAAAATTAATTCAAGGAGAAAATCCTTGCAACCTCAGGTTAGGCAAAGGTCTTAGAAATGACACAGAAAGCATGATCTGGAAAAGGAAAAGTTGATAAGATGGACTTCATCAAAATAAACACTTAGTCTGTACATGACATCATTAAAAGAATAAAGAGGTTAGCCAAAGCCTGGAAGAGAAATACCTGTAAATCATATGTTCAGTGATGGCCTTAGATGCAGACTATATAAAGAACCCTCAAAACTCAACAGTAAGAACACTTAGTTAACAAATGGGAAAAAGATGCAAGTCGATGTTTCATCAAAGATGACAAACTTATATAGACAACAAGTACGTGAGAAGGTAGGCACCATGAGTAGCCACCAGAGAAGGATAAATTAAAACTATAATGAAATGCCAACACACACGGCTGTAGTCTGGACCCTGAATATCCCCTAAGGTGCACGTGCTGATGATTTAGTTCCAGGGTGCTGTGACTGGGAAGTGGAAGAACCTTTGAAAGGTGGAGGCCAGTGGGAGGTCCTTAGGTAATTGGGGGTGCCACCACTGGGGACTGGGGACCCTGGGTCCTTCTTCATTCTCCCTTTGCTTTCTGGCCACGAGGTGAGTGGTTTTGCTCTTCCACATTTTCCCACCACGATGTTACACAACAGTAATAGCACTGACCTACCATGCACTGGCCTTTCCAAAACCATGAGCTAAAATAACCCTTTTCTCTTTACAAGGTGAATGTCTCAGGCATTTTGTTATAGTGATGGAAAGTAGACTGACATACATTCAAGTAGCTAATATTCAAATTTACAGAACTGGCAATCCCAAGAATTGACAAGGATGCTGAGAAGCTACCTGCCTCATTTGGCAGGGATGGGAAATGGGACAAACACTCTGGGAAACCGTCTGGCACACACCTGCTCTATGACATAATCCCACTCCTAGGCGCTTACTCAGGAAAAATAACATCTGTCCACACCAAAACCAGTGTTCAAGGTTTGTAATGATGCTATTCATAATTACCAGAAACTGGAAACAACTCAAAATGTCTTTCAACCGGTGAATGAGTAAACAAAGAAATCTATACGTCAGGTTATAACTCAGCAATTAAAAAACAGGAAGTATTGACGCATAACAGCATAGTGAGTCTCAAATGCATTGTGCTCAGGGAAAGACGTGGATGACTGAAAAGTCTCTTTGATTCCATTTGTATGACAGTCTAAAAACCAAAGCTACAGCAATGGACAGAGGGTAGGGGGCCAGCAGGGCCAGGACTGGGGAGGCTGAGTGAGAAGATTTTGGGGGAAGGAGTTGGGAAGTTACCGAAGCTCTTCAGTATCTAAAATGTGATGGTAGTGCCTTCGTCAAAACTTGCAGAACATTCAGAAAGTAAATACTAGTTTTCCTCAACTTTCCAGTTTATTTTGTATCACTCACTCTTTTCCTCCTCTACCAAACTCTCTGCACACTGCATCACTTCTGTGTCACTCTTTTTTTATTTTAAAACAAAAAAACAATAAAAGCATTGATACAGAATTTCAAAGCAAAATAATAGGAGATTAACAATGATTAATATATTGCATATTGTTATCTTCAAAGTAGTTGTTCAGATTACAAGATATAGACATAGAAAAATTATCAAACACTTAAACAATGAAAGCATAAACCATTATTTTTGATGAACTAACAGAGATTAGTAGTATAGTAATCTATCTTGTATATATATAATCTTTTCCTTTATTTCTTTTCTCCTTTCCCCTATCCCAGTTGTTCTTTCCACTTGAACAGTTTCTTTGCCTTTCACTGTCACAATATCTATTGTGCATTTTGAATCTTATATACTCTTTCAGTTTTTTACACTAGGGAGACAATATAACATTTACACATGCAAGTCTGATTTATTTCACTAATGAGTGTGTGGAGGGATTGAAGGCAAGGCTCTGGCCAGGGTTCACATCAATCATCCAGGTGAGGAGAGGGGGGCTTGGGCTGAGGTATCAGCAGTGACGTAAAGAGGCAGAAAAACTTTGAGGCACACTTGAGAGCCAGACGTGATAGGATTTGAAGATGGTTGTGTGTTAACTGCGACAACACAGGAGAGTGATGAGCAGAGGAAGCTGTGTAAGAGGAAAAGCTAGTTCAGCTCCTGAAACACGACAGTACCTGCTTCCAAGGCGGTGGGGATTTGCAGGGGAAGTGGGCAGCAGCCAGACCAGGAGCTTGGCTTTCAACACATGGGGTTCACGAGGTTTGCAAATGGCCAGCATGAACGTCCGGTCTCCATACTGATTTGAGTCGAAACCCCAGCATTACCAAGTCCAGTTTGCTTTCTCTCCCAAGTATTCCTTTTCTTCCCACTGCATTCCCCTCGTGTCCACAAGCTGCACCATGAAACCACGTCACCGCTGAGAATTCTCCACACCTAAGAGGAAACGCAGCGACTCGTGCTGCTGCCTCACCCCAGTGCCGGGCAAGCAGTAGATGCTTACGGAATGGTAGCCACATTACTTGAGTCTCCATTTGGGGTTCTCACATTTGGACGGAGACAAATGCTTAGCACAGGACTTGATACAGTCATCACAATGTAACAATTTACTGCCACCAAGAACTGGTGTCATGTTAGTGTTAAGAGTGTGACTGTTAGAGAACTGAGGCCATTTGTACTCAAATCCCATTTATCACCTTCCCAGTGATTAGGTATTTGGTAATTTTCTTCATCTCTATGTCTCTCAGCCTCTTCACTGGTACAAAACATTTAATGACGACACCCACTTTCAAGGTGTAGTGGGCAGAATAACAGCAAACCAAAATTTCCATGTAATTCCCAGGACCCATGGATATGTTATGTTACATGGCAAAAGGGAATTGATTCTTAACCAACTGATCTTAAAATAGGGAGCTTGTCCTTAGTATCTAATGGGCCCAATGTAATCACAAGCAGAAGCAGAAGAGGTTAACGGGAGAGTAGAGTCAGAGGGAGATGTGACTGCATGAGAAAGCAGTGCGGCTGGCACTAAAGATCGCTGAGCGGTCAGGAACCAAGCGACTTATGCTTCCTCTAAGAGCTGGAAAACCAAAGGAACGTTTCTCCTCCAGTGCATCTAGAAAGAAACACAGCCCTGTTGACACCTGGACTTTAGTAAGACCCCTGTTGGACTTTATTGCCAGAACTAAAAGATAATTATATCTGTGTCATTTTAGGCAACTAAATCGTGGTCATTGAAGCTAATAGCTTAACGATATAGAGTTCTCAAAATCACACTGGACACTAGATAAGAGTTCAGTAACCTCGGGCCGGGGATCTAGCTCAGTGGTCTAAGTGCCTGCCTGGCAAGCAAAAGGTTGTGAATTCAATCCCTGGTGCCGCAAAAAAAAAAAAAAAAAAGAGTTCAGTAAGCTTATTTCATAATGGTGATGAGATTGGTGAGATTTCTGTTATCAGTTCCATTGTTCTCCTTCATTTCTGTGTCACAGAAATGTCACAGACCCAAAGCTGTGTCTCTGACACTCACAGGATGCAGGATGTTAGATACGAAATGGAAAATAGTCTCCAGCCCTGAGGGGCTCACAATCCACAGACAGAGCCAGGCTTGTAAACAGCTAGTTATGTCACAAACATGAGCTCTAACAAAAAGTCTGAGGTCTCAGCTTTCTGGTTTTCCTGTCTCCTATTCCTCAGGACAGCCTTAGAAGAAAGTGCATGGCCTGAATCAGGATTAACCCTACTTGGTTTACCCAAAATGTGAAGCAAATGACAATATCCATGGTTTCTGGTATGATATTCGTGTTCTCATGAGGCTCCGGGGCCAGGTGAGTGAGCCAGAGTGATGAAAACTCAGCCGAAACCCAAGCTCGGGGCGAACCGTAAACTTGTTCCAACAAGCGCGTTCGGATGGTCAGGGAAGCTGAGGATCCAGCACAGTGTGTCAGGAGCCCGGAGATCTGCATCCCACACTTGGCTTCAAATGTTTATTTTGAAGTTCCATTGTGCCACTTCTCCCCAAACGAGGTATAAATAAGTAAAACCAGAAGCCAGGGCTATAAGCAGCAGCAGTGTAGACAACAAAGGTTGCAAGGGAAAAAAGATAAGGTGGAACTGAGCATCTGCTCCATGCGTGATGGTGTTTTGAGCTCGATTCATGATAGCAGAAGACAGCTCAATGTGCACGCACGGATTCACACACACACACACACATGCACGGATACCCACACACCCATGCATTCCTCCACATACCCAGCCTCACCCTCCATCCGCTCCCGTCTCTGCTATTTCCAGCCTTGTAGGGGAGAAAAGGCAAAGCCAAAAGTGGAGGATGCCTCCCGGCTATTTGTGTTCATTCATTCACTCAACCAACATTCATTAAGCAAGCCTGGGTCATGCCAGGAACAGCGCTGACTAAGCACTGGAGACAGGAAGCGGCTGTCTGAAAGGAATCTTCTGTGTGACCGGAAGCAAACAAGGAAGTCACTGATTGCACCAAGAGGCCAGCACTAAGACTGCAGCGAACACTCGGCCACAGAGACAGATGAACTTGAGTCGTCTCTAGGAAGATGGGTGCCTCCTGAGACCACCGCATGAAGTAAGTGAGACCCGCAGACTCACGCATCTCATGGCCTCCCTCAGATGAGCAACCCAAAGTATAAATGAATGCAAGACCAAAATAAAATAAAAGAAAGATAACAAGAAACAGGAAGGTAAATGTTTTGCAAGTGGGAAAGGGACTAAGAGATGGAGAGGACGTGAAAAACTAAAGGAGGGTTGAGTACAGGGACCAACTCCCCATTACATAATGAATGCTGTCATTCTGTACTGCAACGATAAAGTAATAAAAATTAAAATTAAAAAAAAAAGACTGCAGTGAGCACAGGCGCTCGGCAAGGACTCGACTTCGGCCCATCGTTGGAGGACCAAGGAGCTGGGGAGCTGGGTGCCCACTTGCAGGAGGCAGAGGAGCTCGTACCAGAAAGCAAAGCAAGGTGAAGTCAGGGGCTGACCCCCTCCGGCCTGTCCCTGAGCTCCACCTATGACTCCACCCATGAGTTCACAGCATCTCCTACTAATTTCATAGACCACGCGACACACGGCAGACCCAGACCTTAACCCGGAAGCCAGCGCGGGCTGCGGAGTGGCCGACTGGGAAGCAGGTGAACCACAGCTGATGCCTCGCCGTGCGTGTGGCCGGAGGGAGGGAAGGAGCCGGGGCTCTGGATTGGACCAGGCTGGGTGTGAGTCCCAGCTCCGCCACTGAATAGCCGTGCAGCTTTGCGCCAGTCGTCTTTGCTTTCTGAGTCTCTGTTTCGTGATCTGTGAAGTGGGAGACACGAGAGTCTCGTGAACGGAAAGCAAATTATAGTGGACACGGAAGTTGCAGGAACTCTGCCTTCTCGTTCGGCAAGTGCCAAGTGAGAACACCCATGCTCCATTTAGGACCCAGAGTCACAGCTGGGGACAGACTGATTTCTGTCCTCATTTTCACCTCCAAGGCATTCTTCTCAGCTCCAGCCTCCATTGCTTTCTAGCATTGCACGAGGGGCTACATGACTGGGGAGACCCCCTTCGCAGCCTTCGGTGAATCCATGTGGAAGTCAGCCTGGTTTTCCCAGGGCAGCACTGTGGTCACCCGCGAGCCCGCTGCAGTGCAAAGAGCATTGCCCAGTTGGCTCCAGTCCCAGCTCGGCGCCTGGCCTGTCACTAGGGCTGGAGACGCCATGCAGGGTTGCCCACTCTCTGGGCTTCAGTGTCCTCGCCTGTGCACGAAAAAGGCAAACTAACTTGTGTCACAGCTTCTTCCCAACCTGCAGCCCCAGCACCCACCCAAACAGGAGGAGGCAGAGGCTGGCCAGCCACGAGCCGCCTCCTCCTCACGGAGCTCACAGTCTGAGGGAAGGCAAGGAACGAACTCACGGAGAGGAAACGCGAGCACAGGGCTGAGTGCGCCCAGTGCAAAGCAGAGAGGAGAGTGGAGAAGGCAGTGTCTCCACTGGGTCGCAGAAGGTCGCTATGAGACAGAGTGGTCAGGGAGAGCGTCCAGCAAGAGGCGGACTCTAGATTCTATTCTGAACAGCTGCTGATCTAAGATCAGGGCCGTGGGACTTTAGACACAGTCCCAAAGAACAAGCCATTTTCATTCACTCAATTAATGCACACTGAGCACCTATTCATGTCCCTCTTCTGGGAAAACATGAAAATCCCTGTGCTGTCTGTAAGCCTTCTGAACAAATTCCAGGCTTCCTATTGAAGGGATCAAAATCTCAGTCCTGTTATATTCCTACATTGACTTCAATAATGGGGCCTCTCTTTCCACAAACCCTTCCCTGCCTCCCACATGCTCCCAAAATCGCTGTTTACTTCCAGTGTGATGTGCAGCAGTGTGTGTGAAAGAAGAAGCTATTTCCTGCTCTGTGTCCCCAGAATCTAGCAACACACATGGGAGTCACACACTTGTGATGAGGAGAGAGAAAAAGAAAATACAATGAAGCGCACACAGTGTCTCTCATCTGGCAACCCCTGCCCCAGGAAGAAAACTCAAGCTTTAGTCATTTGTCAATTTCCTCTTATTTTCTAAGACACATTTGAACTCTTTCAGTTGACTTCCTGGAAACTCTTACATGGGTCAGGTTAATCCATAGGGTAAGAATATAAGAAATAGGAGCAAAGATGTTTTCAGTGGAGGAAAAGTTATTAGAGAGACAAGGAAAGAAAACGTTCGAACAGATGGGAAGAAGATGAAGTCACAGGACTTGGGTTTTAGCTGAGGCTTTGTTAGAAATCTGAGAATTAGCATTAAAGAAAACAAAGGAGGGTTTAAGATAGATATGAAATTTGAGAAATATTAAAAGTGATAGACTGCACACCTATAATCCCAGCACTCTGAAGGCTGAGGCAGGAGGATTGCTGTGAGTTCAAGGCCAGCCTGGGCTACAAAGTGAGTTCAAGGTCAGCCTGAACTGTAAAGCAAGACCCCATCTCAAAAAACCAGCA
>RJWT010056164.1:0-10078 GCA_004365215.1 Cuniculus paca
GCCAAAAACTGTAGATTCTGGAAACTACATGTTGGTATTCATCATATCTGTGTATTAGAAATCTCAAAATAAATTTTTAGTTACCAATTTGAGGAGAAAAAGTCTATGGACATTGAAACCTTCAGAGATTCACTAAATTAAGTGATTACAAATGAGAGACATTGTACTTTTTGATAGAATTATTATGCCACTAGATTTTATACTTTTCATTATTTCATAAAAGGATCTAATAGGTGCTCCATGAACAAATATTGCATGGCTGCCTGAATACCTAAATAAGAACATATTTATCTAAATCAAGATTTGTCAGAATTGCTGGTAATGTTCTGTGGGTCAAGATTAAGAAGTGTGTAGAAAATTATGTTATAGACCAATTCCTTGTTGATTAGCCATGATGTTGAGGTTAACAGAGTGATACTAAGTAGAAAGCTTATATTCAGCATACTCAATCCAAGAAACAAGCTGTATGGTCATGTATGCCCAATATTTTCAATCTAAATTTTTTCTTAAAAAATAGAATAAATATCACATTTGTATGGATAGCACTCAGTTGTGAGTGACTACACATTTGATGACAGATTCAGTTTAAAGAAAGAGAAAACTAAACATGTGAGAGCAGGGACCCCTCCCTCAAATAGTTAAATGCATTTCCTGAACCTAGGAGTTTGTTTGAGCTACAGTGGCAAAGATGCAGTGAAAGGTTTAGTGAAGGCAAAAGAAATAACCCAAAACATTATACCTCAAATAAGGGACAATACCCGGACATAGGTACAAGTTTACACAGAAAACAAAAATGCCTTGGGAGAAGAGTGGTCCCATGACTTACGCAGTCTTTTCCTAGAGTGGAGAGAGGAAATTCCAGATTTGGTCTCTATGAAAGTAGTATTGTAACTTGTTGCCATAGGGTCTTTCTTACCTCTGTTCGTTTATTAAATGAAGTTGTTCTCTGTTCAGAGTTGATTACTATATAAATAATTGAAGCTTTCCCAATGTGAGGATTAGAAGGAAGAGCTGTGTCCCTTCCCATTAGCCACAGGAAGACAGAAGGTAGAAACATGAATTGATTGAGTACAAGTGTGAACCATTTGCACTGGATCAGTCATTCTTTTTATTAACAAGGTCTGGTTTCAAGCAATGCACTTTAGCACAGGAATATCTTCCTAAAGTGGCCCAGGGAAATCTGTCTTCTCTGAACAAATTAGCACTGGGACATCCTCACAACTATTTTGATTGATACACCTAGTTACATTGTGAGACAGGTAGTCTCTTCAAATGTTCTGGATTTCACTTGACATTTGTGGGATCTTTCCTGCAAACATACTCTCTCTGAGGCCCCATGTATGTCCTCAGTCACCCAGTATATGACTTATCTCCACTAGTCCCCTGAGAAACATCTCAAGCCTGTGCAGAGTCTTTCCTTTATATCAAGTCTAGCCATTTTGCTTCAATATCTTAGTGCTTTATGGTACAAATGATTATCTTATTTAAAGAACAAAATTAGTGCAAGTTACTAATTCACCTACCATACCATCACTGCCTTCCCCAGAATTTTTTGCTTTAGGAAAACAGTGGGACATCTCTACTTGGCAAGAGCCTTCTTTACACAGTCCTGATTGACTAGCACTTAATAAACAATGAGGAGGGGAGGATTCAGAACAAACATGACACATGGTAAACGTTTAGTAAGTATCTATCCAATAAGTGAATCATGACATATTCTCTATTCAGTCCCTCCACCTGTATGAACTCTGACTAATTTCCCTACTCATTTTCCTAACAATAATTCTCACTAAGATAAACATCAATTGACTCCTGAGTTAGCACGACTTTTAACTTGCCTAGTTTGAAACAGAAGCTTAGACATAATATTTCCAAAATTCCTTGACTATTTTGGGGGACCTGACTTGTATTTCATGATCTACAGCACATTCCAGGAGACTTACCTCCCTGCATTAGAGAAAGGGCACATCCCGTCAGACCACTAACAGGGAAGAGCTATCACTCTCCCTGCACCAGGAGTTTTACATATACCAGGAGTTTTACATACAATATTGATTTAATTTTTGAAGCTACCCTGTTGGATAACTATTATCCTCATTTTAAAGATAAGGCAGCCAGTGTATAAAGGCTGCACCCAAGGTCACAGAACAAGATAAGCAACAGAATAGGGGTTAGAAATAAGTGATCTGACATTTCGAAGTTCCCAGGAGAGCAGTGGCTCTAAGCCAGGGGGCCTGGATTCAATCCTGGCTCTGCCACTTACCATCTGTGAATTCTGTCAACACTTGTAACTCCATTGCACCTCAATTTTACCATCAGTGAAATGTGGAAGGTAATATATTTATTCAGAGTTGTCCTAGGATTTAGTTACTTACTTTATGTAAAATATTTAAAATAGTGCTTGGAATGTAGTAATCACTTAATAGATCTTAAAGATTATTTTTAAAATGCAGTAGAACTGACCTTGAGTATCTTATAAATTAGCAATTAATAGGTTTTTTTTGTTTGTTTTATTCTCTGTGGCATTGTATCAGGAATTAGACAACCTCATGAAAGAGTCGTTCAAGAAATTTATAAATTCCTCAAGGGCTTGTACTTCCAAAAACTACGATATTACTCAGTGAATGTTAGATACACCATTACTACATATAAAGGTTGTTTGAAATGTATGGTGAATGTTTAAATTTAAAAGTTTATTACAATAAAAGACACATTACAATTAATCCCTCTCAAAATACTCCCCCTCACTTTGAACATACTTATTCCATCATTTACCACTTTCTAAAGCAGTTCTTCAAGTTCTTTTTGGTGAGTTAGTCTTCAGGAGGTGTGATCAAAAATACAGTGAATGCTGCTGCCAAGCGCCGTCCAATGGAAGGGTAGGATTGTGAAAACATTACAGTGGGTTCTTATCCACCTTTTTCACCTGGCACCACGAGACTTCTGGGATTTCCTCAAAGTCAAAATGACTACAAAAGATAAATGTTTTGCATCAATTCAGGCATTAAGGCAGCCACAAGAGCACGAGTAAAGACACTCATGAAAAAGGACATCCAGAACAGTTTCAGAGAGTGGCAAGAATTGGGTACGTGTGTTCAAGGGAAGGAGGGCTGTACTTAAGGGGATTGAGGGCAACACATCTTTGACTATAACATTTTTTAATTTAAACACACTGTATTTTTTTATCACATCTTTTATGACTAAGAACTCAAATAAATCCACCATCCTTCCTTAACAGAGCCTTCTTTGCGTAAATGTGGAATTCTAAGTTTGTGATTATCAGACTTTGCAGATGTGCACAATGACTTCTGCAAAATATGTACCTTTATCCTCTATGACAATGCACAAGAAATCTAAGATTCAGAATAGCAAACTGATTAAACAGAATTGGAGTTTTCCTTTCTTGCCTGTATCAGTCAGTATTTACTAGAGAAACAAATATAACGCAAGATAAAAAAAAAAGTATGAATTTACAAGATTGGCTTACAATGGCCACCCACAGAGTCAAATGAGGCAGAGTGTAGAGGGTCTGCCTGGACATTGGAGACCAAAATATTCATTTGAAGATCTGGAGCTCACACAGTGTCCCTTGTGTCTCTATCAGGAGGCTGATGGGTCTGTGATGGAAGGCTAAAGGACCTGCACTGGAAGCCACAGTAGCTGAGATGGAAGCCAGGAGATGATGCCCAAGATGAAAGTGACAGAAACAGAAGCAGATCCATCTTTCTTCATTTCCCCTTTATACCATCTAGGCCACAAGCCACCCTAGGGTGGGTCTTCCACACCCTAGAATATGGAATTTCTGAGCTGATTTAGCTGAACTTCTCTTATTCAAGTTGACACAATCAATCAACCATCACATCGCCTAACGAGGAATGCAGAGAAAGATCAGTGGTAGCCATTCTGATTTCTCTAGCTTAACAAGGTTAGGTCTAGCTCTGCTGCCATTTTTATTCCCTTTTCTTTCATGGTCACAGTATATCTGTTTCACTTTCTAACCAGGATGTTAGTTAGCATTTAAGGGTAATGAGACAAAGGAAATTTCCCATGAGTCTCAGTTTTCATTGTTCTTTTATTGTTCTTTTATACCAATGAAGAAAAGCTTGTCCAGGGGTTTCCCTCAGTCTTTAGAAAATTTTCTTCACATGTCATAAACTAAAAATGCAGTGCGTGGCAGCCTCTAGTTACAGGGGAGACTGGAGAAGGGAAATGTTTGGTTTTCTGAACTTTAGGATGAGTAGTAGCAAGGGAAAGGGACCAGGAATAGTTTTTGTGAATTTCTAAGCAGTGTGTACCAAGAACCGATTGTTTTTGAAACCATTACTTCTATTATTGCTACTCTTCCTACCACCATTAGGGATTTTATCCTGACAAATATAATCATTTGCTGACCCTCCAGCTCACCAAGAAGTTAAAATTATTTTCTACCAGTGGTAAAGACCAGTTAGCATTTGAAAGTAAAAATAGTGCTCTCATCCCCACTGCTGCCCTCGAATGGAAAACATTGCTAACTAATGTCAGAGGGCTTTGAGGATACTTCATATACAGCTGGAGACTCAAAGGTATGGTTTGAATGCTCGTGACTACTGGTTGTGTGATCACTGGGACTACTTGTATTTTGACATATCATGTATAGATGAGCCTTCTGAGAATGTCTTAAGGATTGGAATTGGCTTAGATGGGATTTGAACAATGCTTAAAGAGGAAAGGATAGGATAAGACTTAAATTAGAACTAAGCCAAGGCATAAATCTTTTACTCTAATGTGGCTTCCAGGGAAGTTATTAGAGCCTCTGGTGCCAGTTTCACCAAAGATAAAACTGCCTTTCCAACCACAACTCCAAAGGCAGGGCCCTATATACACTGGAGAGGAAAAGTAACTGAACTTTTTCTATGCTTCACAATCACAACGAACTTACATGGATGAATTGTGTGAAAGTTTGATGAAAGGGCAAACTTAAATAACTTGTGTCTGACTTATTAGTGATTCTCCTTCACAAACCCTTCCTGTTCTTTCTTATATTTCGGGGAAGATGATTACATGAATGTAATCAATTTGGAAAGAGTAGCAAATATAGGACATAGGAAAAGTCCAGAGGTTAGGAACCGGAAGTACAATGGAATTAACTGGCTTCCTGTCCAATTTGGCATGTATTGGTATATTGGTATCGCTAAACTCATTGTCTCCTAAGAATCCTGTTGCACTCTTCAATTGGTGTTAAGTTATCAGCAGTTTTGGAAGCCAAGGCTGCATATTGTAATGCAAATAAGAAGGCAAATAAAAACTTTTCTATTTGCTGAATGTTTGGAAATGAGAAAAATAGAGGAGCAAATACATAAAGTTGCCCTGTTACTGGGAGAGTTACGCCACTAGTGGTTGTTTTGTTTTGTTTTGTTTTGTTTTGTTTTGTTTTGGCAGGTGTGGTGCTAGAAGACTTAACTGAAGTAGACCTATACTGGTTTGTCTTTAGTTTATAAATTAAGGTGCTTGCAAGTGCTTGGCACTTTGAAAAAGGCATTTTTGGCAGAGCAAATTTTTCCCTTAATATAAAATGAAACAAGATGGGAAGGAATGAAGGAAGGAAGGAACAAAGGAATGAAGGAAGGAGAGAGGGAGGAGAAAGAATGAGAAATGTGCTTTTTTAGAATATAAGGGTATAATGATAAGGAAAACTTAATCTGATCTTTCTTCTTCATTTGTACTAAATTCATTAGATTAGGTTAACGTTTGGCTCTTTGCTGTCTAAATGCAGCGGGCTTCCATGGACGTTTCTTCTCCCACAGAATAGGCCACCTGTAATTTGCCAGTGTTTTAAGGTATCTGTCTTAAAGCTAAGTTGCACAAAGTTTGACTGAAGGCAAAGCCTATTCTCCTCTGCTCATTATCAAATAGTCACTCCTCATGCAGTTGGCCATTTAACATTGCATTGCCGTATTATAAATGCTGCTGCTTTCTAAAATATTATTTGAGGTCCTTGGCTTATACTGGATCATACAACAGCAGTAAGGTAGGCTCATTTACCTCTTGGAAAATTAGATGAAGACTTACCTATCTCCAGTTGGAGCCCTGAGTTGTTCCTTATCTTAGTGAGGCAATCTAATTGGTAGGAAGGCTTGGCCTAAGAAAGTAAGGAAAAGCAGCTCTAAGCAAAGGGAAGCTACCCTTCAGTTATGCAGTCAATTACATGTAGACTAACTACTAACTTAACTAGCCCTTCTCTTTACATTGTTGATGCTACCCTTACATGTTCTTCTTTCCTCTTAATTTTTCCCCTGAAATGAAATGTTTATTCAGAACAGTTTCATTTTAAGTCAAAAATTATGATTGTCGGTTGGGAGCCATTGAAGCTGGACATTGAACACACGTGCAGGGCTGTGGCATGGCCAGGGCAGAACAAGGAGATGCCTCAAAGGACAAGATAAGGCCGCAAGCTGAGAACACCAGGCTCCAACTCCAATTAACAAAATAGAGATTGTAGCTGCAGGCACCTCACTCCTGTAGTGAAAATCAACCTGGAGATTTTGTCCTAAAATACTTCTCCTAAATTAACATAATCTGTTACTTAGAAAAATCCTTGAACCACTCCCAAGATCCTGCTCAGTTTCCTGCTTTTTCCACTGTAATCCCTTCCTTGTCTGAAAACTAAATAAATACAGGCTTCCCAGAGACATTCTCTGTCTCAGCCCCCAGTCTCGAACTCTGTTAAGGAGTTTTGACCCTCCTGGAGCCCATACCACTTGTCTCATATATATTTAAGCCTTTGCCATACATTCATTTGGGAGACTGGGGATCTTGACCAGGCCCCGGTAATTGATAATTGTCTCAGAGGCAAAGGAAAGAAACTGTAAATTTGAAAATAAATGTAGCATTTGCATCCTAAAAACACCTGACCTAGATTAGTGGTTATCTAGCATTTTGGTCTCAGGGTTCCTATACACACTTAAAAACTACTGAGGACACAAAAGAGTATTTTCTTGTGTGAATTACACACATCAAAGTAAAGCAGAGAAATTTAGAAATACATTATCATAAAATAGAACACAAAATATGTACATATATTTTGCATATCTATAATGTACATACATATATATGCAATTTATATTGTATTTATTACAGAGAAGAAAGGAAAAAATAATTTTTAGATTTGAAAGTAATGATATGTAGATACTAAAAGGACTCACAAATGTTATATTTAATAAAGTAAAGATAGGTTGGAAAAAGTAATGAGAAAAAATCTCAGTTCATACCTGAAAATTCACTTATTTATTCTCTAAAGCTACTGTAACAGAAAATGTTTGAATAAGTGAGTGAGTATACATACCATTAGTCATCAATATGATGCCATCATTGCTGCTGGTCATGTAACATTTGGAAAATTCTGGAATAATGTACATTCATAAAAGAAAGTGAAGAAGTAAAAACAAACAAAATAAAATCCACAAAAATCAGTTAGTTGCTAATGGACCCTGTAAATCCTCTAAATTGGACCCTGTAATTTCTCTAAATTGTGAACCTTTTAAGTTGGTGATGAGTTGAGTGTTACTGGGCTATAGGATCAAAATCTGGAATTGAATCTATGATCCATTATTTACTGGCTGAGGATATTTGAACAAGTTAGTTAATCTCTCCACTTCATCATCGGTACAACTAGATAATAAATATTAGAAAGTAAATGTTCAATTTGTTATATGAAGGAAAACTGACCACAATTGCCCCTAGGTCCTCCCCACACTCTTTCAATTGCTACATTAAAAGAACTCAAACATTTGGGGGGGGGAATGATAGCTACTATGCATTACTTAACATCAAAATAACTTTAGAGAACTAATTGGCATGGTCCTCAACTAAAGATGAGCTAATTCTCCTCTTGTTAATAACTGGAATTTTGACACAGTTGGCACCAAATTGTTTATAAAGAAGAGAAAGAAACAAGAGCTTTTCTTGTGCAGGAGTAAAGCCAGAGGAAGAACTAACTGAGAATTATCAGCACTTAGAAAACCTGAAAGGACCCTGCTTTGGGTGTTCCTTATATATTGCTCATAATTCACTTCAATGTATAGATTTAGAAATGCAAATATAAGTGTGTATGTGTATGAGTGTGTGTACAAGGTGATACTGAAATACATTATGTAAAAAAGAAAGGATGTGTTCAAAGAATAATGAAAACAAGTTAAAAAGACACAGGACCCAGTGTGAAAGGTACTTCCACTAGCAAGCTCTGAACAATTTGAACATCAAAATAAAGGACAAGGAGAGAATAGAATTTAATGGGTATCATAAGAATTTCTGAGTTCCTAGTGATTCAGATATATAGAAAGGAGAAAATTGCTATCTCCTCTTTTGCATAAAAAAAAAACAGCAACTAAAAACTGTAGAAGAGATAAGCAATTAGAAATCATCATTTCCAAATGTTGATTTCCAGATTTTAATTATTTCACTGTGGTTATGAAGACTGTGTCTTGGTTTTAAAAATGTACTATAAAATATTTTGAGGTAGGAAAGAATAAGAATAAGAATAAGGATAAGAATAAGAATAAGAATAAGAATAAGAATAAGAATAAGAATAAAAGAGGAAGAAAAACTGGGCATGGTAGCACATAAGCCTATAATCCTAGCACTCAGGAGGCTGAGTCAGGAGAATCACTGTGAATTCAAGGCCAGCCTAGGCTACATAAGTAAATTCAAGGCCAGTCCACACTATATAATGAGACCCCTGTCTCAACTAAAAAAGACAGACAGAGAGAGAGAGAGAGAGAGAGAGAGAGAAAGAAATATAATGGCAGAAAGTTAAGAAAGTTATGAGTATCCAGGAATTTTTTGCGTTGTTCTGCAATTTTTTGGACAGTCTGAAATTATGTCAAATTTTAACAATCACTAAATTAATAAAATAAAAAACTTCCTTATAAACTGTATCATATGTTTTATATATATATATGGATTTGGCAATTTTATTCTATGACCTAGGGACTCTTGGCTAGCATCTGAATACCAAAATCAGGTGCTGAGTTTGCATTTCAAAGAATCAAACTACAAATTCATATCTAGAAATGAGGGTTGAGTATAGCTAACTAGAAAACTAGATATTAGAAATTTTTATCATAAGTAGAGTTTGAGATCTAGATTGGTCAGAAATACTGTACAGTATTTTCACCCTTTCATGAACAAAATGAAAGAATCTAGCTAGCCCTAATGTATTTATGGACTGTAACAGAACTTCAAATGAGGTGTCTTAGTTACTTTTTTCTCATTGTTTAGACAAAATACCTGACATCCAAAGTGAAGGAAGGAGAGGTTTATTTCTTACAGTTTTGAGGTTTCAGTCCATACTCAGCTGGTTCCAAGGCAGGGTGGCATGGCAGAGGAGCAGCTGTTCATGGTGGCTGCAAGTGGCAAGAGCAAACCTGTGCAAATGAGGAAAACATGCAAACATGCCCCCATTCCGACCTTATATTGTAGGTTGGCTCCACCCCTGAGTGGGTGCAGGACTCACACTGCCAATCCCAGTGCTACACAACAAATCAATCACAAATGCTAGATTCAGCTGCTTCCATCACTACATGAGGCTGGTGGGGGGCCATCTACATACAAACCATAAGATTCCACCCCTGGCCCCCCAAAGACACATGCACATTCCTTATGCAAAAGACATTTAGTCCATCTCCAAGAGTTGTCAGAGTCCTGACAGTTTTAGCATTGCTAAAAGTCCAGTCCCAAGTCTCCTCCAAGATTTAAGGCAAACTCTTAGCTGCAAGCCTCTGTACAAATGAAAACAAAGTTAAACACTTCCAACATGTAATGGCACAAGATAAACATTTTCATTCCAAAAGTTACAAACAGGAGGGTACAAAGCATTTGGACCAAAACAAGTCCAAAATCCAGCAGGGTAAATGTTAAGTCTTGTAGCTGTATGTCCAGCATCTAAAGCAATCTGTGGCAAATTGTGAAATCCAAAGGGCTTGTGTGGGTCTACCCCCACAGCGCTTGTAGGGGTTTTAACTCCCACAGCTTTTCTTTTAGGCCCACTCTACTCAATCTTCGTAGCTTTCCTTAGATGATCCACACTCCTGGCTTTTCCAAA
>RJWT010056165.1:0-10084 GCA_004365215.1 Cuniculus paca
TGAGACAAGGTCTCACTATGCCGTTCAGGCTGGCCTTGAGCTCACTTTGTAGCCCAGGCTGGTCTCAAACTCACAATGATCCGCCTGTCTCAGCCTCCCGAGTGCTGGGATTACAGGCGTGAGCCACCACACCCGGCTCTCATGTGACTTTTAGAGATTAACAGGCTAGCAAATAGAAGAGCTGATGTTTAACTCAAGTGGTCCTCAGTTTCTATACTTCACCTCCACATAAAACTGAAAGAGCCAGGAGTAGGATAAGCCTTAGGCATATTTTGAAAGGCAATTTTGATTTTTTTTCCCTGTGATTATCTCTTCCATATTGAAGACATTATGCTTAACCTTAAGAAATGGTTAAGGATTGGAGAATAGCTACATCCTTTCTCTTTAAGTAGCATCTCTTCCCATATTTAATATATAAAAGAACTGAGTTTTACTTTGCTTAGAACTTCCCTGAAACAATTATACTTGTCAGAGAAATACTATATATTGATGTTTATTTGTTTATTATATGGGTGGTACTGGAGATTGAGTCCAGAGCCTTCCCGGAGGTTTGTTTTGTTTTGTTTGTTGGTAAATTTTGAGACAGGGTCTTACTAAGTCACCTCCTGTCTCAGCCTCCTTGAGTGCTGGCATTACAGGTATGTGCCACCATGCCCGGGATATGTTTGTTTATTTTAATTTTTTTAAATGGTAGCAAAATTTTATCACAGGTAGAAAAAGAAACAGACTCTGTAGAATGAGTTTGGGCCAAGTCAAAGGAAAAAGAGTACACCCTATAGTGTGACAGTGGGCTGTATGCCAGAAAGAACATAGTAATTGGCATATATTAATTTAATTCTAGGATATCAAACTTTCTTATCATTACCACCCTGATGTCCAGGACAAAAGAGAAATTTCTGGAGTATTAGAATTATTAATACTCAACTCTGAGCCAGTGAGTAGATCAAATCCACTGATACAGTGGATGAACAAATGAATAAGATTCCCCACGGAAAATTTGGATGCTGTTAGTAGGGAGGAATGAACACTAGTTAATAAAGAAAATGCTTTATGAATATTTTATTCTCTCAATGCATCTACTAAGGAAAATGAGATATATTCAAGTTCCCATAATTATTCAGTAATTGACTTGTGATTTGATTCTGTGTCAATGGTTGTTTTCTTTTTATCAGTCTTCTATCTCCTTGAAAGAAAGACAACAAACTGTCCTGCATAAAATATGGCATTAATAACCCTGCACTCTAAATATGGCATTAATGACCCTGTATTCTGTGTATTGCTTAACTAATACTGAGTCATCGCAGAGAACCAGAATTTATGGTATCCAGCTGAAGTCATGCTGAGAATTACTTTTATGCAACGACACTTACCGTAAAAAGCTAGAAAGATTACCTATGCATACATTGGGGGCTAAACCCAGGGCCTTTGCTAAACTTTTTAAATTCTGAGATAGGGTCTTGCTGAGTCAATATACTGTTGCCTAGGCTGAGCTCAAAGTTTGAGATCTTCCTGTCTCAGCTTCCCAGAGTACTAGATTTTTTTGGGGGGGGTCTTTTTGAGACAGGGTTTCACTATGCAGTTCAGGCCAGCCTTGAACTCACTTTGTAGCCCAGGCTGGGCTCAAACTTGCAGCAATCCTTCTGCGTTAGCCTCCTGAGTGCTAGGATTACAGCCATACACCATCATGTCCAGCTAGAGTGCTAGGATTATAGGCACATGCCACCATGCCTGTCTATAAGCCAGAAAGATTTCTGATCAATAACCTAACCTTCTATTCCAGGAAAAAAAATCAAACATAATCTAAAACTTATGGAAATAAACTATAAGATTAGAGTGGAGATTAATGAAATAGAGAATAGGAAAATAATGGAGAATTCAGAAAACCAAAAATGAGTTCTTTGAAAACAAACATAAAAAGCAAACCTTTAACTAGACAAACTATTATAAAAAGCACAGTAACACCAAAAATGAAAATAGGAAACTTTATTATTGACCTTAGAAAAATAAAAAAGATTGTAAAGAAATACTATGAACAAATGCATTATAACAAATTAAATGACTTGGGATGAAAATGGACAATTCCAAGAAAGATACAAACTATAGAAACTGACTCAAGAAGAATACAAAATCTGAAGAGATTTGTAATGGGTAAAGATATTGAATTAATATAAACTACCCATGTGAAAAGCCAAGGCTATGGATAACTAATGATGAATTTTACCAAACAGTTAAAGAACTAACACCAGTTCTTTGAAAATTGTCCTACACTCCAGCTCTCGCCCCACATGACAAAGAATGAAGAGAAAGGAGGGAACTTATCCCAGTTGGTTCTATGAGGTCATTGTTAACCTTGATACCAAACCAGCAAAGAGATCAAAAGAGAAGGAAACTGTTGTCTGTTGCCAATAGCATAATATCACAGAGTGAGTGGGTTAAATAAAGAGGTTGATTTTGGCTCATGTTTCTGGAGATCCAAAGTTGAGGAGCTGCATCTGGTGATGGCCTTCTTAGTGGCAAAGACCTGAGGTGGTTCAGGACATCACATGGAAAGGGACAAGAGCATGTGTGTATATGTGTATATCTTCAGGTCTTTCTTCCTCTTACAAAGCCACCAGGATTCTGTCATGGGGGCTCCGCCCTAATAACCTTATCCTAATTACCTCCCAAAGGCCCCAGTCTACTATGGTCAGAGTACTTAATATGTAACTCAAGAAGTTCCAATACATGAAACCTCAAATGTCACACTCAAACTATAAATAAACCATGGTAACTATCAGTTGATAGCTCAGGAATATAGATGCAAAAATCCTCAGCAAAATACTATATAGAAAGAAACCAGTGACATATGAATAAGATTATATACCATGATTAAGGATAATATAGCTGCAGAATTCCAGGTTGGCTCAACACATGAAAAATCAGTTAATACTGTAGAGCATATCAATAAAGTAAAGCACAGAGCCCCAATTATACAATCTAACATATATTCATGATAACAGTATTAAGCAAAGTAGGAGTGGAAGGGAATTTCTTTAGCCTGGTAAAGGACATCTATGAAAAAAATCCAAAGCTAACATAGTAAAAGACTATTTTTCCCCTAGGATCAGGAACAAGACAAAGATTTCTGCTACTACCACTTTTATTCAGCATTGTACTGGAGGTTCTGGAGAGAGCAAATAGTCGAGAAAATAAAGTAAAAGGCATCCAGATTGGAAAAAAGTAAAACTGTATTTGCAGATGGCATGATCATGCATATAATAATCATAAGGAAATCCACTGAAAAACTGATAGAAATAATTAATGAACAAGTACAGCAAGCTTGTACAAGATCAGTAAATAAAATGATCACTAGATAAAATATATAAAATAATGTATTTTTATACATTAGCAATGAACAGTCCAAAAATGAATTTAAGAGAACAATTTCCATTACAGTATTAGGAAAAGAATAAAAAAAGTCTTTGGAATAAATTTAACAGAAGTACATACTTTTACTGTCAAAACTATGACACATTAAAAAATTTTAAAAGGTACAAGTACATGAAACGACATTCCATGTTTGTTTGTTTGTTTATTTATTTTTTGGTGCCGGGGATTGAACTCATGACCTCGCAATTGCCAGGCAGGCGCTTGTGCCACTGAGCTAAATCCTTACTTCTGATATTCCATGTTTATAGACCACAAGACTTAATATTAGTAAAGTGGCATTATTCTGAAATTGAAACTGTTCCACAAGCTCAGTGCAGTCCCCATCAAAATTACAGCTAGCTTCTTTACAGAGATGGACAAGCTGATTCTCAAATCCATATGGAATTGCAAAGGACCCAAGTGACCTAAACAGTCTCAAACATAAGAACAAAATTGAAACACATACACTTCCCAGTTTTAAAACTTACTTCAAATTGACAAGATAGTGTGGTACTGGCATAAGGATAGACTAAAAGACACTCCTAAAGCTCACAGTGTAACTCGGTGGTAGAGTGCTTCCCCACCATGCATGAGGGCTTGATTCAATTCGTAAGACGACACACACACACAATTCATTTTACTATGTTGAGGTGGTGGTTGTGCAACTTTGTGAACATATGAAAATCATTGAATCATACACTTAAAATTGGTAAATTTTGCCATAATTTAATATAATAAAGCTGTTATAGGGCTAAGGGTGTAACAGTGGTAGAGAGCATGTATATATGCAATATGATAAAAAAATAAGGTGAATGTTAAAGTTTTTAAAACCACTTATTATAGTGAAAGACGCACTGCCATTAATCCTCTCAGAATACTTCCACTTGCATTGAACATTTTTTTGTTTTGTTTTGTTTTGTTTTGTTTTGTTTTGTTTTGTTTTGCAACACCAGGGATTGAACTCATGACTTCATGCTTGCCAGGCAGGTGCTTAGGCCACTGAGCTAAATCCCTGGCCCACATTGAACATTCTTATCCATTGTTCTTGACACTTTGTTAAGCAGTCCCGAAAGTGCTCTTTGGAAAGTGTCTTTAGTTGCACTGTCGTGGCTTCTTCAGTATCCTGAATTGATTCAAAATGTTTACCTTTCATGGTCATTTTTAGTTTGGGGAAGAGCTAGAAGTCACACAGTACCCAGTCTGGTGAATAAGGTGGATGAGGGTACAACATGAGGTTTTGGGGTTTGTTTTTTGAGAAAGGTTCTTGCTATATAGTTCAGGCTGCCCTTGAACTCACTATGTAGCTGAGACTGACCTAGAACTTACAGCAGTCCTCCCGCATCAGCCTCCTGAGTGCTGGAATTACAGGTGTGTGCCACTGTCACCAGATTTTTATTTCATAGAAATTGCTATAAATTTTGATGAGCAAGTAATATCACCAAATACCATTGATGTTGAAATAAATATATTACAGTAAAAGACATGTTGCCATTAATCCCCTTAAAATACTCAAAATATTCACCTTTGCTTTGAACACAGTTATTGTGTCATTCTTTTTTTTTTTTTTTTTTTTTGCGGCACCAGGGATTGAACTCACGACCTTGCGCTTGCCAGGCAGGCGCTTAGGTCACTGAGCTAGATCCCCGGCCCTGGTGTTTTTGAGACAGGGTCTCACTATGCCGTTCAGGCTGGCCTTGAGCTCACTTTGTAGCCCAGGCTGGTCTCGAACTCACAACAATCCTCCCGTCTCAGCCTCCCAAGTGCTGGGACTACAGGCGTGAGCCACCATGCCCGGCTTATTGTATCATTCTTGACAGTAATTTTTTATATTTTTTGAAGTGTGTGCCACCACACCTGTCTGTAATTTTTTTTTCAATTTAGATATTCACCATATGTTTTAATCACCCTATTCCTTGTATGTATGAGGCTGTAGATTTGATTCCTAGCATCTCTCTCACACACACACGTGCACACACCTAAGAAGATATCTGTCACTGGAAATACGACTCTGGTAGAGCATGTGCCCATTTGAATAGCATGCATGACAGCTATTTACATAACCTTTACATTCTGTTAGGTTTCAGAAGTAATCTAGAGATGATTTAAAGTATTTGTGCTGGAGGATGAATGTAGACTATGCAGATACTATGTTTGATTTGTGATTCTGGATATTGAACCCAGGGCCTTCAAGCCGAGCTACCACACCAGACCTTTTTTCCTTTTCCTCAGTCCTTTTTAACTTTTATTTGAGAGTCTCTCTAAATTGTCCATGCTGGGCTCAAATTTATAATCCTTGTGCCTTGGCCTCCCAGAGTTCTGGGATTACAGGCATTCACCATAAAGCCTGGTTTTTGATATTTAATATGATTCTTTGTGTATTCTTGAAGTTCAATATCCATGGGGGTTCCCAGGACCATTCTTCACAGACATTGAAGACTACTGTATTTCTCATGATATCTCATTGGCATACAAAGCTTCAGCCCACGTTTCAGGTCTCATCATGCCCTTTATCAACTCTAATCCTGTATAGCCTTGGATCATCATGGCTCTGTGAATATTCTTCTCTTAGAATACTCTTCTCATAAATTGAAAATCTAGTGATCTAAATGGCACATAAATCTTCAACAACAAAATTTTGAATTGTGTATTCATTATACCTTGTAATGTTATAGAATTCATCATACTGTATTTGTGTGTGGGCTGTGAACTTCTTGAGGGCATACTTACTTAATTTATATTGTATTCCAAGCATCTAATTTAGTACTTGTGTTTATTTGGTCTTCTTGTCTGTGTTGTCACTTTTTCTTTTAATATTTATTGATGTTACTTGAGTTTAAACTGTTTATTTTTGGCACAGTGGTTAAGAACAAAGGCTCTAGAACAAATTGCTCATCATTGTCTTTTTTTTTTTAAGCATGGTCTCACTATGTAGTCTAGCTTGACATTGACCTTGCTATATGTATAGTGTAGGCTAACCTTAAACTTGGCAATCTTCCTGTTTCAGTGTCCTAAGTACCAGTATTATAGGTATGTACTACCAGGCCCAGTGCCAAACTGCTCCATCATTTCTAGCTGTATCTTTTGGGTGAAACAATTAACTTCGTTAAGCCTCCATTTCTGTATCTGAAAAATAGAAGACATATTAATATTTAGCATTACTGGAAGGATTAGATGGCATATAAAGTATTTATATACTTACATAGAGAGCCTAGCATTAAATACTTGCATACATGTGTGCATATTATTCATATTTTGTTAACTATTATTTCTTGGTTTTTAAAAGATTTTTTTCATCAATTTTTATTTTTTATTACTACATTTGTATTACATAATGTTTACTTTCCTCATGAGGAATTGGACATGTACACAACACATCCTAATTCCTTTTCATCCCCTTCCCTCCCTTCCTCCATTAACTATTATTATTTCTGTTAATTTATTCATTCAAATATTGATTGAATATTTCACTAGTTGTAAGGTATTGTTAGGCGCCCAAACTAGAGATAGTCCCTGTTATCATGGACTGATACTTCATTGTGTACTGATTGTTATAAAGTTATTTTAGCAATTGTTGTAAGTGGTAGTGAAGGTTGACTGTCCCAATTAAATTGTAATTTTTCCATGTGCCCAGAAATTTGTATGTTTTTATTGAACTAACTTTATTAGTTTCATTGATTGTGTATGTATATATAAAAGCATCACTACACTATTCCTTAAAATGTAAGACAAGAACTCATTTGCCTCTTATGTAAAGCAGTGAGAATATATTGATGAATCCCAGAAAATTGTTTGCTTTGTTTGCTCTGTAAAGGATCTGTGATTCATTAATTTCTTTTTTCTTTTTAAGAGTAGGGTGGTTTGGGTATAATTTATAAAGATATTTAAAAGAAATACTCCATGAGGAATTAAATCTAGAATGGTCTTTTGTCTTTAAATGGTTGAAATAGCTATGTAACAAAGGTATTGCTTTTAAATGTTATTTGATGGGAAAGTGAAGTCTTGTTTTGTTTTGTTTTGTTTTGTTTTGTTTTGTTTTGTTTTGTCTTGTAGTTGCTTGGGATCAAACCCAGGGCCTTTCATGTCAGTCATTAGACAGTTTTTGAAATTTGTTTTGTGCTTTTCACCAGTCTACCATTTATATATAATATCGCTTCTCAGCCTTTTGGCTAAGATCAAGTGCAGTCTACCAAATGTTGACCTGATAGCTGCAGCCCTGCCACTATCCTTTGTTTTACAAGCAGATGTATTCAAAAGTTATCTACCTCCCTTGTCTCATATTCTACTTACTGTGTTTTGTTGTTGTTGTTTTTCTTTTTTTGGTTTGTTTGTTTTTCTTTTTGAGACAAGGTCTTGCTACACAGTGGTCTAGGCTGGCCTTCAACCCGTGATGATAGTCCTGCTTCATCCCAAGTGCGCCACAGGATTACAGGCGTGTGCCACCACACCCAGCCCCATTTCCTCTTTACCCCATTGTAAACTAGTTTCTGCCCCTTGCATGCACTCATGGGTTCCTAATCCTAGTACTTATGAGTGAGCACTGCCCATCACTTCCAGCTTCATGAACTGTTCTTTCTCAGAGTTTCCTCCTATTTCTCCAGTTGTTCCTCTGTTTCTGTGAGGGTGCTTTTAGTTTTACCCTTGAATTTTCCAGAATTACATACTAAACTTTCTTAGTTTTCATCCATCTGCGTTTGTAGTTCTGTCCTCCATGGTAATGCTTCCCTGATGTATATCTGGAGCTTGGTCTTTTTGTCTCAGTACCATGCCTGAAATTCTAATTACTCAATTCAGCTGCCTTTGAACTCAATACTCCAATATTCTTTAAAACCTATGCAACCTTTACATTGTCTTATTTTGGTACAAAATTTCATTTAATTGTATCAATTTCTCATACAAACCTACATCCATCTTATTTCTCAGGCTTACTGTTTCTTTTTTCTATAATTCATGCTGTGATGGAAAAATACAGTATACATTTTAATAAAAAATTATTATAGTTAAAGATACATTGCTATTAATCTCCCTCAAAATACTTCGCCTTTCTTGCTTTGACCACACTTAATCCATCATTCTTGATACTTTCTGAAACATTTCTGGAAATTCTTTTTGGTGAGTGTCTTTAGTTGTGCTTTTATGGCTATTTCAACGTCCTGAACTGATTCAAAAAGTATCTTTCATGGTCATTTTGACTTTAGGAAAAACCTAGAAGTTGCATGGAACCAGATATGGTGAATAGGTGCATAAAAATACACTAATGATTTTACAAGTCTGCCTTGCTGTTGAATGTCACTCATTGGCACTCAGCAGCAGCATTTATATTTTTTTCATGATACCTTGCATAGACACTTGAGACTTCCAGAGCTGCTTCAAAGTGGCAAGAACAATGGGATATGTGTATTTGATGGGGGCTGGGGGGTATATCTTGAGGAATTAATACCAATGTGTCTTTTACTATAATAATTTTTAAAATTTAAACATTCAGATCCAGGCATAGTGTTGTATGCCTATGATCTCAGCACTCAGAAGGCTGAGGCAGGAGGACTGCTGTGAGTTTAAGGCTAGTGTGGGCTACTACATAGTAAGACCCTGTCTCAGAAAAAAAAAAAAACCTTTCTAAAAAATTCAGCATATTTTTCAATCACCCCTTGCACTATTCTTGTCTTGGCAGGATATTGTGACCTTTCTGTCTCTAGCTTAACCTTTCTGTCTCTAGATTGACCTTTGTTGAGTGTGTCATTTTTATTGCCACCACAATGATGTTCTAAAATATATTATTGTAGTATGTAATTTTTTATCTAAAAATATTTTTGGTGATTCTTATTATTCAGCAGTACTTTCAAATATCTATCCATGTCCTGCCTTCTTTTGGATCATTTAGAGCTAGCTTGCTTGCTTCCTTGCTTTCTTTTTCTTTCTTTCTCTCTCTTTCTTTCTTTCTTTCTTTTTCTTTTTCTTTTTCTTTTTTTATTAAGTTTATCATTAAATTCTGGCAGTTAAAATTAGGGCCTTTTCACTAAGCTATATCCCCAGTCCGCTTAAAAATATTTTTAATTTGAGGCAGAGTCTTACTGAGTCACTAAGTTGCCCTGGAAGAGGTTGAATTTGCCATCCTCCTTAGCCTTCCAGAGTGCTGGGATTAGAGGTATTGTGCCACCACACCTGGTTTAGAATTTAGGGATCTTTAAAAAGCTTACCAGGTGGTTTTGGTAAGCACTCATGGTTGATGGAAACACTGACTTGTGTATGTAGTTTAAATTCCTTGGGTGTTTTGATTTGGGTTTTTTGAGACAAGGTCTCTCTATGTAGTTCAGGCTGGGGTGTTCATCTCCTGCCAACACCTCTTGAGTTCTGGGATTATAACTGTGTGCCACAATGCCCAGTTTCACTGTCTTTAAATTGCCTGGTTAGGATGAATATCTTGGCCCTCCCCCTGCCTGCCCCACCCTCACACCCGAGACTCAGAGTGCTGGACCTATAGGTGTATGCCATTGTGCCTGGCTGATTTTTTTTAAATCATATTTTATTTTTTTGGTACTGGAGATTGAACCCAAGGCCTTCACACTTGAGCTCCAGCTCCAGCATGGTCTTTTTTCCCAGCCAGCACATCTTTGAATTTCACACTTGTAACTCGGGTTAAAAACTGCTGAGTTTGTCTAAATAAATGAGGCCTAGAAAG
>RJWT010056166.1:0-10072 GCA_004365215.1 Cuniculus paca
ACTTGGGCAAGAAGCAAGTGAAGGCTAGGGACACCTGGATTCCAAGGCAGTTTCTCTGGCTTTCCACTTTAATTCGTAGTACTCCACATGTACCACCCCTGGGGCTATTGTTTTCTAAGCCTGACACTCTTAATGACACTTTGTAGAAGATCCTTTTGTTATATTTTGAATATAACAAAATAACTTAGTTATTTTGGAATAAAAAATAATGGTAGACACATCTTGGAGTTGTTAAGGGAAAGATGTTTCTTGTCTTTAGACTAATGTATTTTATTGCATGTAATTATTCCTTTATGAGTCTCTGACATCGTATTCTCAGACTTGAAAATATGTAAGGCATCCTTGCCTTCAAGGTGCTTATGGTGTAATAAAGTAGGTGAAACCTTGTCCTTTGTTATTATTATATGTTTGTTCCTGTTTCATGGGTAGAATGATAAACAAGCAGAAGTCATACTTGTTACAGTATTTCCCTGTTATACAGTGTGTCACCTTGAGAAATGGACGGTAGGCAGTAAACCTAAGTGTTCTCTGGCAGGAGGGGATGCGATAGATGATGCTGATTATCTGGAGGAACAAGATGGGTGGAGTGGAGCTTCTGTTGGAATTGGGGTGAGAGGAGAGGGGAGGGGAGGCGACTCCCTTCAGTCCTGGGCCATGCAGGTGCAACTGGGGCTTGAAACAGGTCCTGCAGTTGCAGGTCAGACCTGTTTCAGCTGTGCCACCCGCCCCGAGTTCCTTCTCGTAAGTGAGCATTAGCAGAGTACACAGTTCTTAGGGCCTAGACAAGGAAGGTTCCGTGTGGGCTACAGACACTGTGAGCCCCGCCTGGGAGCCTGCTGGCTTCTGTCCTTGGTCAGCAGCAGGAGTCGTGGTGACCCTGGCTTTTCTGTACTTCTCTTCTGTGCATTTCAGAGTGGTCGCCTCAGAAAAGCACTTGCTTCAGGCTTCGATGTACGTTTGGCTGCTTAAACTCACCACAGGATCTGGTAAACTGTTTTCAGCTCAGTGTCTTGTACTTTGCCAATGATAACTACAGTGATTTTTAAGTTGACTTCTGTTGCTCTGGGTTGAAACTTGAAGAAATGAAATAATTTGCCCTTGAGTTGTATAACTGGGTTTTGGTAGAGCCAGAATTCTAACCCACATAACCCGTTCTCCAGTGCATGAGGGACCAGTGTGGGAACTGCGTGATTTGAATTGCTTTTGGAATTTTCCTCTCCCTTACATGTCTTGGACCTTTCTTTCTTTGGCTCCATACCTGCACAAGCATGCGTTTCACCTGCTTTGGCTCGTGCTCTACAAGTTTTCCACCAGAACACACAACTTAATGACAGAAGTTGGCTAGGGAAAAGGCTAAGGGTGCTTCGGGATGCAGCTCATGGCCAGTGTGTGTTGCTCTGAAATTTTATGTTTGATGGAGTAGATTAAAAATCGGTTTCCATTGTGCGGCAAGATGTGCTGTGTTGCTCTCCTGGAACCACACAGTTTTGACACAAGACCACAGGGCTTTGTAGGAGTGTCACACTGAGACCTGGAGCATAGCGAGTTTACTGTCTGCTGTCGTGGGCTCAGAGTGGAAGGACGTGATACGCACAGGTGAGGGCTGAACTGAGGAGGAAGGAGCCACGAGCTGGGGGTGGTGTTAATAGAGATTTGAGTGGTTTAATGGAATAGACTCAGTGACTGGATATTGGGGAGTTCGTTCTCCACTTGTTCTGGTTTTTCTGCCCCTGGCTTTTCTTTATGTTCCTACCCTTTCCACGTGAGGTTGTTCTCAGTCGCTGACCCACTTATTCATCCCTCCTCCAAATTATACCTTTACCCATTGTCTTAGTTGCAGTTTTCATTTCCTAATGAGTGACTTCTAAACTGCCTGCGGTTTCAGGGAGCGCCCGTCCAGCCAGTCCAGCCAAGCCCTGAGTTGCTGTGCAGATGTGCGGTTGGTAGCTCAGTGGGTGTCCCTCGAGGTTGGAATGTCTCAGTTAGTGTGTTTGATCAGAACTTCTCATCCATCAGGAACCAGTGGTAGCATTTTTAGGAGGGACGCAGACAGGTAGAAAAAGCCATCTCCTGTAGATGAGACTTGGTCCCTGTGTAGGGTATGGAAACACCCTGAGGGTGGGCACAGCACACACTGGCCTGCCTTTCTCCGAATGTTGGTTTCCAGCAAGGGCAGGGATGACACATGTCACATTTCCACTTGAACTCACAGGAGCTATCCATGCTCTTTCTGCTGTTCATCAACAGCAAATTCGCATGGTTTTTGGACAAAATTCGGCTTCCTTCAGCCAGAAGTCTCACTGTGAGAAACGTCAGTGTTCCTAACAGTGCCTCTGCCTGTGGTTCTGCGGTGTCCCGGAAGGTCTCTTCCCACACCACTCTTCCTTGTTTAATTAGTGTCTGCTGCCCTGGTCATCCCTCTGACCCTCATGGTAGAGCGTGTGGACAGTAAAGCTCATCATTCAGGGCCTCTAATCCTGCTCTGCTCGATGCTGATCTTAAGGACTTAGGCTAGTGGGTTACTCAGCTTTCTGTTACTGTACTGATTTGCTGAGATGGAGGAGAAGTTTATTCTGACTCACAGTTAACCCTGTTGCTTGTAGGCCTGTGCTAAGGTGTCACATGGTGGCGGGGGCGAGGTAGGGGAGGCCTGTGGCACAGCTGGAAAACAGGAAGAGGGAGGGCCAGGGTCCCTCCGTCCCCTTCCAGGGTGTGGCCCCTGATCATCTCCACTGGATACACCTCTTTTCTTTTTCTTTCTTTTGGTGTTTTTGGGGCATGTAGTCCAGGCCCTCCTTAAAACTCAGTATGTGGACCTGGTGGCACGCAAGCTTGCAATCCTCCTGCCTCAGCTTCCCAAAGTGCTGGAATTTCAGGTGCATACCACCACACCCAGCTGGTTGTTTTCCACTATGTTTTACAGAACTTCCACACTAGACAGACCTAGGAACATGTTTCTAGACATGTATTTTCTTTTCCTTACCTAATCTGGCACCCTGGATTGCTTCACAGGGTAGGTGCCGTTTAGCTCTCCTGGAGCCCTTGTGCCCTGGTTATGCACAGCTTACTCCCATGTGGTCTGTGCTTTCCCAGGGCTGAGATGACAAGGGCCCTGGGTGATCACACCCTGCTCCTGGCTGGCCCAGGCCTGCCTGTAGGCATCCAGAGCCTGAGAAATTTCATTACTTTGTTGCTATTATTAACCCATGGTAAAAGTACAGAAATCATAGCAGTGTCTTATCCCCCAGCTCTATTGAAAGGAATCGTGTTCCTTGAAATTCAAACTACAGCATTATTGTATTACTGCTTTGTATCTTACTGCCCTTTTTTTTTTTTTTCTTTTCCGCCCCCCGGCACCAGGGATTGAACTCACGACCTCGCACTTGGCAGGCAGGCACTTAGGCCACTGAGCCAAATCCCCGGCCCGTATCCTGCTGCTCTTAAAACAGATGTGAACAGTAATGCTTCCTTTGTACTTCTTTTCGTCCTCTTAGGTGTAGGGGTCGTGGCAGGTGTTGAACTGAGTCTCTGGCTGGTAGGAAGAAGTGGAAAGCGGGTTATAAGCATGAGTCTCCTTTCTTTAACCTTTGTTGTCCCAGGGTTGCTGCCGGGTGGCTTCCCTGTCACGGCTTGGGCACATTAGAGAGGCACAGACCAGCTAAGCTGACGCCCTGCCCAGTGGCTTCATCTCACATGCAAGTTCTCCTTGCATTGGCCCCTGACAAAGGGGGGAATCCTTAGGGGTCCCACAGCCACAGTTCAGACATGAATTTCCTTGAATCCACTGATGATCCTGTCTTAAAGCTAAGAAATTGGGAGGGGTAAAAATTGCTAGAATTATCCTTGAGGGTCAGGATTTTCCTGTTTTTCTTACAGTATCGTGGTATAAATGATTATTGAGCTGGGCAGGATGGTGTACACCTGTAATCCCAGCACTTGGGAGGCTGAGGCAGGAGGATGGCTCTGAGTTCAAGACCAGCCTGGGCTACAAAATGAGTTCAAGGCCAGCCTGAACTGCATAGTGAGACCCTGTCTCAAAAAGATAGGGAAAAACAAAAAAAAAAGATTATCGAGTGACTGCCTGGATTTCTTTTTCTCTCTTTTTGGTGGGTGAGGAGTTTAAGGTAGGCTCTCACTATGCAACCCAAGCTGGCCTGCACCTCACGATCCTCCTGCCTCACTCCTGTCAAGTGCTGGGATTATGGCAGGCACTGCCGTACCTGGCACTGCATGGCTGTGTGGATTGATTCCTTCCTTCCTTCCTCCCTTCCTTCCATCTGTCCGTCCATCCTTCCTTCCTTTCTTTCCTCCCTCCTTCCCTCCCTTCATCTCTCCCTCCTCTCTTTTTTCCTTTCTCCCTACCTTTGCTTTTCCCCTCCTTCCCTCCCTCCTTTTTTTCTTTGCCTGGAGAATGAACCCGGGGCCTTCACACCAAGCTATCCCCAGCCAGCCGATTCCCATTCCCATTCCCATTCCCATTCCCATTCCCATTCTCTGTCTCTGTCTCTGTCTCTCTGTCTCTGTCTGTCCGTCTATTCGTCTGCCTATCATTATTCAGAGGATTGTGCCAGGTTGCTAAGTTGCCCAAGCTGAGCTCCTCATTGTAATCCTCATGACTCAGCCTCCTAGAGTGCTGGGCTTACAGCCTCGTGCCACCACCACTTCTGGTGGCACTGCAGGATTTCCTAAAGAACATGCTGTGCATTTCTGGAGGGAGCAAACGGTTAACCAGAAAGGGCAATTCGGAGGTTTATTCTTAAAAGCAAAAGGAACTGCCATCTTGTAAGGATCTCTGCGAGAGTTGCCGAACAGATGCACGAGTGTCGTTGCTGCGGTCCCTGTGGGAACTTGTTCTTGTGTTGAGGGAGAGCATTATGTTATTAAAAGTTGTTGTTTTTTTCCTTTTTGGTAGCAGTCGTTAGTCTCGTATACTAAAACAATGTCCTCTTCGGCTTATGAAGTATACGCTCACATAAAATGGGTCTCTGCGGTGTTAGTCCAGCTCCGTTCTCGTAACCAAGCTCCGGTCTCATTGCTCCTACTGCCCGTGGCACTCTGTCACGTGGACGTCTCATCACCTTGCTCAGAAGATCCAAGATGGAAAAACACACTCACTGTCCAGCGGACTTGGCTCCCATGTGCCTTTCGCGGCTAGGGTTAGGAACCGCGACTCATCTCTGAATCCCAGCAACTCTTTAATTTTTCCTTTCAGATCTGCTTCTTCCCCCTCAGCATTCTCTCTTGTGCTGTTCTCTTTTAATGTCATCACCTCCACCCTGGCCTAAGTGTGCTCGCCTCCGGCCTCCCTGACTACAGGAGCTGCTTTGCTGACTGTGCGGCCTTTTGTTTGTCCCGTTCAGTTTACCAGCTCAGTTCAGAATTGCAGGTGCTTCTGAAGACTCATGTTCTGCATATGTAGACTGAGATAGTATGATAGTATGTAGGCTACAGTGTTATAGTAGGCTTCAAGGCAGAATGTACTTCGAATACTGCTGCTGGCCCAGTAGAGTTAGGGCTGCTGTTCCTAATTATATCAAGTGTTCACCCCTTTACCCAGATTTCATTGTTTTTCATCCTGTGATGCCTTTGAGGTATTCAGCTTTACCTTTTAAAAATAAACCTGTCGTGGAATCAGCTCGTCTCTTTGACCTTTTATTTCCCTCCCTTTATATCACACCTGTTCACGAATGGCCTGTGCTCCTGTAAATGCACACACCCATGCAAGAGGTATTCTGTCTGTGTTGAACCCAAGGCCTTGCACATGTGTTGCGTACCTCCTGTATCACTGAGCGACACTCCCAGCCTCCTTTAGGGCCTTGCTTTTTGTTTATAGTCTCATCCTCTCATAGTCCACCTCAAATATCTCCTTTGTGGGTTGTTTTTTGCAACTCTAAACTTATATGATACATTCTTTTGTTTATATTTATACCGTACCATTGTTTTAGTTTATTATTTTACTACGTAGTAGCTCCTTCTTATCCCAGTTACTGGTCCCATCTGGGCTGGGCTTTTATTTTGGATTACTTTTGTAGCTCAACTACTGCTAAGTGTTTATTAATACCTCAGTAAAGCTTTGAACTTGGTGATAGTCATGTTTAGGGTAAAAAGCATGCTGCAGTGTTTTGGTCAGGAATATTTACCAAATGACTGAGCATTTATAGTTATTCATTGTAGATTTTCTATGTGCTAGGTACTCCAGAAATCTAGTGATATTCAACACCTTCCAAAAGCCCCACCCATAAGTGTACGCAACTTTGGGGGGACCTCCGGATATAAACCATGATAGGAAGTTGTTCAGGGGATTGTAGGGCCTTAAACACACATGGTTGTGCCAGTGCGGATGTGGAAAGAGGACTCATTCAAGAGGTGTGCAGGAGGGTGACAGGGCCAGGAGATTGAATTACAAGTAACTCAGCAGCACATCTGTAAGGTCCCTGCCTCCGGTGCCTGTGTAGATGGCTGTACCTTGCACTGAGAGGGTAGCTGAGCTGGAAGAGCAGGTCTGGGGAGGCAGCAGAGAGAGCGATTCACTTTTCCAATGTGTTGAATTCAAGGCGTTGCTCTCAAAGTGAAGATGACCCCTGGCTCTCTGCTAGGTGTGGGGCAGGGACAGAAAATGGGAAGTTTTAGTTCAAAGGTGATAATTGCAGCCAAATTTGTTATTAGTGGCAACATTTTCAGGTTCAGCAGTGCCTCTTGATGGTGTACTGAACTTTTTGGCTGATGCCATGATTTACTAAATTCCTATTTGTTAGTGACGCTTCCCACGGTGCCAGTTATTGGAGACCCCCCACAGTGGGTTCCAGTCTTCTGCCCGGGCTATGGCGCATGGCAGGAAAGGATAGAAAGAGCAAGAGACAAAGTAGAGGGGTGCATAGCAGGGATCTGGGACCACCAGTTGCTTTCTAGGAGCAAAAGAGGCCACAAGGCAGTCAGAACCTTGGCCGTTTATTGATTGAGGAAGGGATTATCTTGGATATACCTTGGAGCGTCTTTAGTCTTAGTCTTAGTGATTTTAGACTTAGTAGATGGGAGAGGATGGCCCACCCCTAATGAGATAATAGGAAACCTCAAAAGGGCGAGACCTGTAATCCAGCCTTTGTTCATCCTTTTGGGAAGTATGTAAAACCTAGCCATTGTGAATTTGTGGTCGTCAACACCTGTTATTCAAAAGGTACCCTGTTAGGTTCTGTGCAGATAAAAAGATAAATATTGTCTAGTTTCTTGCTTGGAACCTGAGTTTGTAAGGATAAACTGTATAGAAGTTGAATGACAACAGAATGTAATATGATTAGAATGGCAAATGATGAGGTTTGCTTGTAATTGTTATTTCAGATGCAGAATTTGTTGCAGAAATGAAATGGTGGCGAAGGGAGGTTATTTTCACAGGCTTTTTTTTTTTTCCCCTCTTGGTAGAAGGAAGTAGGGAAGAGATTGTCCAGGCAGCATCTTATGTCACGGATGATTTGAGCCATGTTACTCTTCAGTCTATGTGGTATAGACACTGTGTACGTATTGGACGATGAATAGTTGTCCTGTAAATCTGTTTTATTGATTTTGTTGGTTCTGGGAGTCAAAGAATCTTCTGATTTATTAGACACCTGTTAGAAAATTGGTAAACTTTATGAAATTGTATTATTTATTTTGTTCCCATGGTGTTAATGTTGCATGGAATGCTTTTGATTGATGAAGAGTATTGGGGCCTTGGTAACTTTAAACAAATTACAAATGAATATACTGAGATATGTGTGACTTCAATTATTTTTTCATGGCTAAGAGTAGAACTCCTTGAGGTCTAGCAAAGGCAGAAGTTTACATTTTTTTTTTGTTTCGTTATGTTTTGTGGCACCAGGGATTGAACTCACGACCTTGTGCTTGCCGGGCAGGTGCTTAGACCGCTGAGCTAGATCCCCAGCCCTGTTTTTGAGACAGGGTCTCACTATGCCGTTCAGGCTGGCCTTGAGCTCACTTTGTAGCCCAGGCTGGTCTCGAACTCACAATAATCCGCCTGTCTCAGCCTCCCGAGTAATGGGATTACAGGCGTGAGCCACCACGCCCGGCGAAGTTTACATTGTTAATGCAAAGAATAATTGTGTTCTGCTAAGAAGAGTAACTTCTTTCATTTAGCCTATTTAGTCTGGTTTTTTCTTCTTTCCAGTGTTGGGGATTGAACCCAGTCTCCTGCCTGCTAGGCCCATTCTCTGTAACTCCGCCCTATGTTTGCATTTTGTGATAGGCCCCTTGGTGTTATTTATTTTAAAGTAGATAGAACACTTTTAAATGCTTTGCTTTTCTACCTGGGAATACTTATCTCCCAAGCCTCAGAGAGGTGTGGCTGAGTGCCCAGGAATGTGAGGGTAGGAGTTCCTTACCTTATTGAGGTTCTGCTCTTCCACTTGGGAGGCTAGGCTGTGGAACTGCTTAGGCAAGTCACTGATAAAGGGGTCATCTATGAAATTCTGACAAAATACATTGATCTGAGTGCTTTTAATGTTTCTTAGGCTGTGATCTTTTTCCACAAAGAATTGTTTTGTAATTGCTTTTATTTTTGCTGCATAGGACTTCACACTTGCTTGGCAAGCACCTACCACTCACTGAGTCATAACCCTGTGCCCCAGTATTTTTTTTTTTTTGGTAGAAGGCATTGAACTCATGATCTTGCACTCGCCAGGCAGGTGCTTGTGCCGCTGAGCTATATCCCCACCCCGCAGTATTCTTTTGTAATAAAAGATTCAGGGAAGACTTCCTGGTTAATTCAGGGCACATTGACTTACAGTCTTTTAAAAACCACTCCAGATTTCTTCTGCACTGTTAATAGCAGCGAGTTTGGTTTAGAGTATAAAATAACATTTCGGGTTGTTCCATGTGGTTTATAATAAATTTTTTTTTTTACAGGAAGTAGTAACAGATGAGTAAGACTTAGTGTACAGCATTGACTTTAAAAAATGAAACTATTTTCAACATCTCCAGGCATGTATCTTTTTCCCCTCTCATTCTTTCTTTTTCTTTTTCTTTGCTGCTGAGGATTGAACCTAGGACGTGCTCTGGGTTGCTGAACTATGCCCCTGACCCTTTAGTGATTTACCTGCCCCCTCCTTCTCTCTTTCCTTCTCTTCTTCTTTCTCTTTTCATGTTTCTAAAAATAAGAATGTGTACAAAATTAAAATCTAAGAAAATCTTTTGTGAAAATTCAGTGAAAAGATGAAATCTTTTTTGAGAGTGTTATTTAGCTATTTAGAGTGTTGAGGGTGTTATTTAGCTATTCTAATGGTTACTCATCAGCAATTGCTACTGAGACTAAATTACTTTCTAGAAAATAGTTCTGGCCTTTAAATAGTTGTAGCTAACGGGTTCATAAATATATCACCTCTGTGACGTATTCATCATCCTTTAATCTGCCTGATTTTTAGAGGTGACTTTTGCCCGAGTCTCTTTGAGCTGCTCCAGAGCTATAGCAAGCTGCCTTTTTATTCCAGTCTTCATGGACCCTTATAAGAACCTTAGCTCTCACGGAAGAATCTTTAGGCAGATTCTTGGGCTTCCTAGTATGGCGGATGGATCTAGCAACTTCATATAAGTGTTCTCCCTCTCTTTAGTATTTCTCAAAAGTCTTGTATGAAAGGAGCAATCTTTAGAGACAGGAGTATAACGCATGTGTAGCTTTCACATTACACTAGATATATCTTAATGTATACTTCCAGATCAAACCAGATTAGCAAAAGAACAGTGTCCTTTTATCATTTTTTATTGGCATCCCAGCAGATTTCTTCTGACTTACCAGTTGGTGTGATATTAGTGAGTGTTGTCTTGGCCAACTCTTTGGAAAACCCCAGATGGTGGACTGATGCTCTTGCCCCACACTAAGTAAAGAAGACATGTTCGGAGCCTGTGATTCTTGTCAGGTTTTTTTTTTTCCAAATCTATTGTCTTTCAAGGATAAAAAGAGAAGAAGAAGAAGAAGGAGAAGGAGAAGGAGAAGGAGAAGGAGAAGGAGAAGGAGAAGAAGAAGAAGAAGAAGAAGAAAAGAAGAAGAAGAAGAAGAAGAAGAAGAAGAAGAAGAAGAAGAAGAAGA
>RJWT010056167.1:0-10065 GCA_004365215.1 Cuniculus paca
GGAGGGAGGCAGGAAGAACCAGGGGAGAGGGAAACTGGGGTGGGGAGGGGTTGATCAGGAGGCAGGTTTCTTGCTTTGCTAATATAGGCTGAAGGGGTGAGATGTGGGGGGCAAGGGGTTAAACCACCTAGGCCAGCCTTGGTGTGTCATCAGTGGCCTCCACTGGCTCTGCAAAACTCCACTACTTTATCCATTGATCAGAGGCCACCCACTGCCCTCTCTGATCTCTGAGCAAACCTGGCAATCTTTTGACCCTTAGACTGGCTTTGACCCAGCACCACCTACAAGTAAGGGCTCCCTTCCTTCCTCAGTCCACTGGATGTCTGGATAGTGCAGTCGGCTCCGGCAGGTTGCAGACTCCAGATCCCGGGGGCTTCCTCAGTGAAGGACCGAACCCCTCCTGGGCTCCAGCCCTCCGCTTGATTGCCCTTCCTCTTGGCCTAGGGGTCAAGAGCTGCTGCTCCGCCAGGACAAGTGCAGGGGCAAAGGGGGCCGGGGCAGAAGCCGCACCCAGGGCGCGAAAGAGAAAAGTTAGAGGGCTGAACAGGTAACGCCGAGCTTCTAGGAGCGAGCGTGTATGCTCTGCCGCGCAAGGGCGCGGAGTTCGGCCGCCTCATCTCCCGCCGTCTGCGCGCCCAGGGGCATGTCCTCTGCTACAGCCTGGAAGCCCGACCTCAGCGTTGCCCGGGTCCCGACTCCGGGCCCAGATGGTTTCTGTTGGAAATGTCTGCCTCTTGCCAACCCCCTAGTCCCAGCTACCTCGCGGATCAGGTGCGCGACTCCCCAGGAGCAGGTCTGGACCTGCCGGACACCGGGACCCACCCCTAGCAACCTTTTCTCTCCGGGGAGAGGCACGCCCCCCAGCCTGAACACTTGTCCCCAGGTCCTGCAGACCCGGAGCCGAAGCGGAAAATCTCGCACCTTGGGGCGCGCTGACTGAAGTGGCCGCGGCGGCGCAGCGAAGCCCGGCTAGTGCCTGGGGCAGGGGGTTGGGGGAGGGCTGGGGGGAGGGCAACCTCTGGCTTGACAAAACAAACTTGGTCTCTGAGGGACCCCAGCTCTCAAGACCCCCAGCTATCATCGTCCTGCAGCCGGCCAAGTCGCGGTTAAGCGCCATGCGGTGCGCCCGCATTCGCGCCAGGGCGGGGGTCCAGGGCAACCGAGGGGCGCACGGAGGTGGAGGAGGAGTAAGCCGCACGAGTCCGAGGCCCGAATAAACCAGGGCTCCCAGATGAAGAATCGTGGCCTGAGGACCCCGACTCGGAGGGCACCCCGGGGTCCCAGCACCAGCAAGCTGCAGGAAGCGGACGAGGGGCTGGGGGAGGGGTCCAGGGCAGAACTGTGACCCGGCTGCGAGCCTGGAGACGAGGGTTTCGTTCGCCACCGCCCCTACGGGTGCGCCCCGAAAAGGCAGGTGCGGGTGACCGGCAGAGCGGTCCCAGCCTGACTCTCACCCGGCCCTTCGCCGGCACTTGCCCCACCCCGCTGCGCCCACCCGGGGCCGCGCACTGGGGTCGGTCCTCCAGGCACCTGGAGCCTGCGGGGCGCCCACCAGGCACCCCGCCTCGTCGCCTGCCGCGCGCCCCGGCCCCGCCGCCTCGGCAGCCCAGCCGCCCGCGCGGTCTCACCTTTGTGTAAAGAGTCCAGGAGCAGGAGGAAAGTTACCAGCCACATGCCATAAAGAGGCCCTATTCTCCGGCGAGGTGGTCCTGTGGCCGGCCGTTCGGCAGCCCCTCTCCCCCGCTCAGCGAGCTCCCAGCCGCCCGCACTCCGCGCCCCGCTCTCTCTGCTCCTCAGCCCAGCGCTCGGCGGCGGCGGCTCCTCCCTCCTCGGCTCCCTGGCTCCTGTCATCCGCGGGGCTGGGCTAGGCGGCCGCTCTCCCCGCCCCCCCCAGCACCCCGGGGGGGTGAGCGCCACCGAGCCCCGAGACCAGACTGCACCCGCCCCACAAACCCAGGGGCGGGGGCGTGGAATTAGACCAGAGGGCCCTGACCCAGCTCCGCTGTGTGAGAGGCAAGGGGTCCCCGTCACTCACCAACTCTGAGCCTGTAGTCGCACAGTGGCATGTGTCATACATGTGCCAAGAGCCTGCCATGGGAGGGCCCAGGAAGCACCATTTCTCCAGGCCCAGGGCCCTGGGCTCACTGTTTGCAGTCTCTTCTGGGCTCAGTTGACTCCTTCGGATGAGGACAAATGGATGCTCTGAGTAAAATCTAGATGAAGGTCTTTCCAGTCGCTGGGTGCTACTCCCCACCCTAAAGCGAGAAGCCTGCTGCCGTCCCAACCCTCAGATTCTTCTGCAAGTCGGGGTCTCCTGGAGAGCCAGCACTCTATGTAAATGTGCCTCAGCACTTGCCATAGTGTGATCATGCAAACAATCCTTTGCAAAATGAACAACTTACTGTTTGCTCTACCTATGTATTTTCTTCCTTTATCTTCATCCACTCACCCTCTTAGCTTCCTCACCCTGCAGAAAAGAGCTGTTCCTTACCCTAATCTCCATAAAGTTGACCTGCATAGGACTTGACTGAGGGCATCCCAACAGTTATGCAATGAATGCTGAGCACCTGCTGTGCGTAGGTCCAGGTCAGGCACTGGGGACACAGGCATAGCCAATTCCCTACTGCTGTGGAAAGGTTGATGTGGTTGGGAAGCATTGCTTTTGTCTTAATTTCTTGATAAAGAGCCACTCAGGATCCAGACAAGGGTCTCATGGAAGCCCTGAGAATGGACTGCACGCCAGGACTGCACCACCCCTGTGTGGGATCAGGCAGGTCACCCTGGATATGCCCTGCCAGCTTGACTCTACCTGGTTCTCTAGGGTGTGGAGGATGAAGGATGGGAAGACGGAGAGGCTGCTGTTCAGCTCTGGTGATAAAGGAAGAGAATTGACTTCTTCAAACTTTTTCATCATCCTAAAGGAAAATCCTGTCCCCTTTAAACAATGGGAACCCCACTCTCATCTCCTCTCCCTCCCGGGAAACCACCGTCTATTTTCTGTCTATGAATTTGCCTATTCTAGGTACTTCATAATAATTGGAACTGTACAGTATTTGTCCTTTTGTGTCTGGCTTATTTCACGTAGGTTAATGTTTTCAAGGTTTATCCATGTTATAGTATGTGTCAGAATTGCATTCTTTTTATGATTGAATAATATTCTATTGTATGTGTACGTACCACATTTGTTCATTTATCCATCGAATGAACACTTGGGTTGCTTCCTCCTTTTGGCTATTGTGAATAATGCTGCTATGAACACGGACATACCAATATCTCTTCACATTCCTGCTTTCAAGTCTTTTGTGTATGGGTTCCGAAGTAGAATCCATACTAATCACATTGTAATTTTATGTTTAACTTTCTTTGGAACTGTCCAGCGTATTTACTTTTTAATAGAGCTTTTTGAGGTTAAAGGACTCTCACTTGTAATTGCTTCATGTTAAGTCTCATAAGATCCTTTCAAATTTTATCGGCTCCTTTTTAAGCAAGTGAGAAAATTGAGACTTAGCTTGCTCAAGGTCTCTGAGTTTGCATGGAAAGCAAGACTGAAACCCAGTCTTGCAGACTCTGGAGTAGGGTTGCCTCTTGTACCCTGCACTGTCTCCCCCAGCCGCTCTGCTCTGTAGTGCTAGATGACCACCTGGATGCTTTCCAGTAGGTGGTTTGTCATCTGGAAACACGGGTACCACATGGAAGCACAGGGAGCAGACCGAGAGGTGTGTTTGAAATGGCCTAGCCCAATCTCTGCATACAGATGAGTAAACCAAGGCCCAAAGTGGAAAAGCCATAGATCTGCCTGAGGTCATGCCAGGAGTGACAGAACCCACTGGTCTCCAGTCTTCTGGCTTTGTTCCTTCCCTTACACCCTCTTCCAGCCTGCAGCACCCCAGCCTGCTGCACCCCTAGCCTGCTGGGCTCATTCTTCCACAGTGCCCCTTTCCTTCCAAAGGAGACAGTCACTGAGCGGAATCCAGTTATTTAAAACTAAGCCTATTGACCCAGAGCACCTGGCCGTGCAATGCCTAAAATAAACCGCTAAGTCAGACCGGATGAAAGCGCTGCTGTCTGAGGGGAGGGGACAGGCCTGCGTGGGCCTGGGGTGCCAGCACAGCTGCTGCAGCTCCAGGTCCCCATGCTGGAGTTGAGAGGGATCTCTTCTTTCTCTGCTCACCTGAAGTGTCTCCTGTAACCTGGTGCTGCTTACACAAACCTGGGTGTTACCTCCCTTGCTGGATGAGATCACTTGCTGTGTTAGTGACATGGCTGTCCCCTGAGGTGGAGGCCTCTACATAGAAATAGAGGGGCAGGCAGGGAGGACCAGCACATTGGAAGACTCCCTCTAGCTAAGGAAGACTTCATAATGTCTTGGAATCAGAGCTGAGCTCTCCACTCACCCAACTTACTTTCAGGGTGCTTTGGAAATGTATGCAGGCCAAGCCATGGTTCTCTGCCCTCTAGGGCAGGGACAGCCCCAGCATCTGCCACAGAAAGCCATAGTGAGCATTAAATAGGACCAATGTCATGGCTTACACATCCCAAGCACAAGAAAATATCACTAGTGGTATCAGCTTTAGGACAAACAATCCTGGTGGTGTACAGGTGTGGGGATGTCATCCAGTGCTCCGTGATGGAGCATGGCCAGGGCCAAGGAGTTGGACGTTCAGGAAGAGGTCACAGAAACACCAAAGGTGGCTTATGAGTGCAGAAAATCCTGGGAAGGTGGCTAGCCAGAGAAGGGCCTGAAAACAATCAGTCCTTATGATTTTGTATTTTTTCTTCCTAGATTTGATCTCTACTTAGTAGTTGGGAAAATATTGTTAAAAATGACTGCTTGGCTCAGATGTTCAGAAGTTTCCTTTTCTCCCCCTTGTGTGTGTGCGTGTGCGTGTGTGTGTTTGCGTGTAAATTGTGAACAAATCTCCCAGTGAGGGAACTTCGAGTGGAAATAATACTCAGAGGGGAGAGTTAGGAGGTTTGTCCTAGCCCATACCCTCCTTAAACACTGCATTGTCCCCCATAGCTGACATGTTGGAAGGACCTCATTTTATTTTGATAAAAGGGACAGTTAAAAAGGACAGTTCCTCCACAATCCTAAATTGGATGGAAACCCTCACAACCACACACAAATATATGTATACCAGAGTGGGGAAAAACACAGTCAGCCAGGCAAACATTCGTGTGTACAGGTAAACATAAACACTTCATGGCAGGCACACCTGTGCTCGAATGTGATTTGAATACAGTCCAAATTTCTGCACTGGAGCCTATGCATATGCCCTCATTTTTTAAAGCCTTAAATTTTGGGGGATTCATTTCTGGTACAGATGCACCATCCAATTAAAAGCAGTAACGACTTGCAATACTTTTTGCTATCAGAATACTGGACAATGATATTTTATTTTTTTTTCCTTTTGTTTGTTTTTTCACCAGAGCCAGTGAAAGCAGCTACAGCAAGTCAGGGAGGTGAGCCTTCTGCAATTCAGGTTAATCATGGATATTTAGGGAGTATTATTTTGCCATGTTTTATTAAGACTAAAGCCATCATGAGAAACAACAGATGTTTTTATTGTTTAACTCAAACAATGAGCTTATATATTTTGGATACTTTTCTTCAAAAATCAAAGGCATAGAATTACTTTAACAAAGCCTTTATATGTGCTTTGAGGTTTTTGGGCAATTTCAGTGTAAATATGGTTTTCATGAAAGGGAATCGATATGAACCAGGTCAATTCTGAGAACTTAACATTTGGGGTTATAGAGCTAATTTGAGATTGACCTTCTTTGTGCTTATTCATTGATTAGGGGAGGAAAAAAACAATTTCCTTAATTTCTGTCCTATGTACAATTGATTTTCACGTTATAGAAGAGTTCTGGACTACAAATTAGAAGTCCCGGTTTCTATTTCATCTCTGTCACTGTAGCTAACTGTGTGACCCTGGACAAGTCACTTTACCTTTCAGGACCTTAGTAATCAAGGAAGATGATTAGACTAGAAAAAGCACCACATATCTTTCCTCATATGAAAGATGAAGTAAATACAATTATGCATAGGTTCCAGGCCTATACCCCTATAGATGCGTATGTGCCTAGAAATGCATGTGTGCGTGCAGGCAAACAAGACAGAAAAACAAAAACCACAGTTGCAAGTTTCATGCAAGGATATTCAGAAATAAACAAAGACACATACAGGAACTCACACAAAATAGTTTTTGCTTCAATTTCATATTTCCATCTTCTTGAGACAGGATGTATCCTCCCCACAGACGTGGTACCTGGGTAAGAAGATGATGTGTGTCACTAGATTCCCCCAAATCCCACTGCTTAGCTCAGAAGGCGTCTAGACACGTTTTAGTCACCTGCACTCTCAGCATCACAGTGCTAAGCTCACTGGGGCAAGGGCCCAAAGCTCAAGGCTCCTCCCCTTGGATGGGATCTGTGGGTCTCAGGGTCCTTGTTCAGGCCTCTGTCTCAGTAGTGAGCCTGGAAGATCTGCCCTGGGCTGTGGTTTCGGCCCCCTCATGACTCTGAGAATGGCTGAGATGCAGTCCAGAGAGTTTCTGTGCAGTCTCCATTCTACAGGGCTGAAGCTCATTGTCACATTTCTCTCTAGTGCTGGGGCTGGGGCTGAGGTGGAAGACATCAGACTAAGAGTGAATGAATGAATGAATGAATGACGCAATTGTAGAATTCTGTTAACCGGGCTTCTAAGTTGTCCTGCAGTTCTCTGACCCATGAAACACTTGTGAATGTCTTCATCCAGTTTCATTTAAGTGCCTTTTATACTGAAAAAACTGTGTATATGTGACTGGCCCCAGGGCCTCTTTCTCCACTTGTCCAAACCTTCTCCTCTGCAAGGCCTGGTCCGGCACCCTCAGTATCCCTGCCAGCTTGCTCTGCCCTCCATGCGGCTCATGGCTCTCATCTCTTTGTCCTAAGTGGCTGTTAACACACATTTGACTCCTGTCCTCTAGACACTGGGCCCCTAGTCCTTCAGTTTTACTCACAGGCCCTGGCCTGGTGCCCCCTTGCACTCGGGGAGACCGCTGTCAATGTTGATTTACTGGCCAGTCGGGCTGTCTCTCCTAGGTAGCAGGTGCCTGATTACCACCTTGGTCAGCACACCTTCCAGAGGCATGGCCTTCCACAGGGCCAAAGCCTTGAGCTAAGAGGTTCTCATGTGACCATTCTGCGGGATATTGGGGCCTGCAGGTGTACGGACACCTGAGGCTGAAGGAGTCTTGGCAAACACATGCCCAGCCCATGTGACCCTTGTCTTCATGGTCATTGACACATGGTGCTTTGGGGATTGCAAATGTTTCACACTTTCTTTTATTCCTGATCATGGCCAAATAAAGACAGAAGCAGACAGAACCATCCCATTCATCCTATAAATGAAGAAACAGACACTCGGAGGGGACCGCGGTGGGCCTGCTTTCCAGTGGAGCTAGTGCAGCTCAAGCATCAAGGGTCCTTCAGGTCCAGGAGTATTTTCACAGAGTCAGATGCTATTGAAAGACTAGTAGCATGGCATGGTTTAACTGTGGGCATCTTCTCTGCTCTGACTTCCCAGGGTGTCTGGTGGGTGCTAGGGAATCTGACTCAGGCTGGAGGCTGGTGGGCTACATTTATTTGACTCACAGACAACGCACACACCCTTCCCTGGGCAGAGAACATCTTTCAGGGATGCTCCTGCCATGCCGGGCCACTTTTCTTGGCCTATGCATCTGGAAACTGCAGGGCCAGAAGCTGCACCACAATGTCTGGGGTCCCTGAGGTGCCTGGACCAGGAGTGTATGTGTAGCAAAAGCAATGAGAATTGAAATCAGGAAGCCAGAAGCTGATCTGTGTAAAATTGTGAGCCAAAGGAACAGTTAAGCAAAAAGCACTGTAGAGATATTAGATAGTGCTAATAATGCTATTGTCCAGATTTTGTGATGTCTTTGGTACTTGTTAGTTTTTTCACAAGTTGTAATTTGTTGTACTGTTAATAACTTTAAATCAACAATCGTGTCTGCATTTAATTTTGTATCTTCAACTTTATGTTGTTACTGTCATCACCACCATCATCTGCCAAACATTCTAAGATTCCAGCCCTCCAAAACCTAAGTCTATTGTAAGAACATTCCTGGGATAAAGCACTGGCCAGGACCAGGTTTTCTGGGTTCGAGCCAGGGCTCCTCCTCCACCCCAGAGGTCTTCCATCTGTATATAAATTATGTATTTGTATAGCACTGTGTACACAGAAGGTACTTAAAAGTACCATGTGCCCTTGAAGAGATTTTTCTCTACAATGCAAAGAAAGCCAAGGCCTTGGTAGTGACCTTGACTTGGGTGATAAAAGTCCCTCTCCTAGAAAATCGGCCCATTTTACCCTGGTCTTGACCTGCCAGTCCCCCTACTGATGGGTCTCAGAATGGAATGCAGCTCAATGCTGACCGAATTCCCTCCATGGTCCCTCTGTGAAACAAAATACCCCCTGTTACTGGGATAGGCTGCCAGCACAGAGGAGTGGGACAGCCTTCCATGCCCAGGAGAGGCTAGAAAATACCAGGAAGCCACTGCACTCTGAACTTTTGTATCTACAACTTTGTGTTGTTACTGCCATCACCACCACCATCTGCCAAATGTTTGAGAAAGCAGAGGTCAACAAAGACATTGCCGCCTGGAGAGCATGGGGCGTTCCAGCTTTTGGAAACCTGTCACACCTGAGGGCTCTATGCCACCCGGACAGAGCTAGCTCTGTGTCCTATTAAACGCCATGAGGAACAAGGGCTTCCTCCCCACCTGGAAGCTGATCCTAAGTTTATTTATTACCTATGATCACATTCCTAGTCTGTTCTTTATCCAATCCACATCTGCTTCAGCCCTTTGGAGTTCACAGAATGTGCCCAGGCTCTGCCAGGTGACAACTTTACACATAGATGAGAGCAGCTATCACAGGAGATGGCCCCTTTTGCTGTGCCATCTCCTGTAGCTTCCTGGTGTCTGACATAGGCACTGTCCTGGTTCTCCATTTTGCTTGCGCTCTCTTAAAAGAAAAGGATGAGATCTGAGCAGACTGAGTACAGGAATGAATCCCTCCCTGCAAAGGTGAGGGACTCCCTGCTCTTACCGTTGCCCAAGATGCTGTCTTCTGGGGGCACCGATGGGCCTCCTTTACCTAGAGCTCCCACTGACCTGGTCTCTTGCAGCCCTATCATCCTGATGTGGATTAGTGAGGGCACATGATCTGACACACGGTTTGTCCAATGTCGGGGGAGATAGCCTGAGTCAAGTGGCATCACTTAAAAACACCAGGTGAGACTCAGAGCAACATCCGAGGTTTTAGCTCAGCCCCAGTGGGGCGGCAGAGCTCAGCCCAGAGTGTATCAGTGAGGGAAAGAGGACCTGTCTCAGCCACAGTGAATGTCTTGCACGTGTAGCGCTCTCCCCCTTATTTTGAACAAATGTAGGAAGATTTCAAATGACATTTCCTATGCGTTTCGTAAGAAGGTAATAGGTGACAGGCAAAAACTAATATATGGTCAAGTAGGGTTGGAAAATACTGAAATAAAACTAAATGGGTTTCTTTTGCTGCAAAGAGCCTTTAGCATGCTGGTGGGCATTGTGAATCTCCAGGCAGCGGGCAGAGTGTGGTGTAAGGTTTGGGGAATGATCCATTTCCCAATCCTTCTAGTTGAAAATCTCTGACCTTCTGCCATTTCTAGCCCTCCCCTGGCCCGAAGGAAGCATGCCCTCTGGGTTTATTCATTCTTTTCGCAAGCTGTCCTCAGCCCCCACCCTCCAGGCCTGTCTTTCTTGGGGGAAGGATGGTGTTTGTGAAGCAACCCAGCAAGACCCAGACCAGCACGGTCAAATGTCAGAGAGGGAGGGGACCTGGAGGGAGTCTCCTCCTCAAGCACTTGGTTTCACTGGAGGAAAGTAGCTGGCAGTTGAAGAGCATGGCAGGTCACAAGCCCTGTGAGCGACAGGGCTGGGTGCGGTGTAGGGATCCTGAGTGCCGAGCCTGGGCCGCACCTCTGATGGCATTTACAGCCCCGCCCTCAGTCTCCTGCGCAAGTACTG
>RJWT010056168.1:0-10060 GCA_004365215.1 Cuniculus paca
GTTTAACGGAAGATAACTGCCTTTCTGACTCTGCCTTAACATTTCTTTATTTTTAGGCATCTCCAGGCTCTCAAAAAATCACTTTGTTTTAAGAAAGGCCTATAAATAAAATGGCAAAGCAGAAAGTGGTGTGAATTGGAATGCTGTCTTCCATTCTTGTGAAGACTCCCTGAGCTCTTAGCGTCTGAGATGAGCATGCCATTTTATACAGAGGGAGGAGCAAAAGCCCCAGAAGTGAAGGGCTGGTCCTAGGTTTACCAAGGGCCAGGATGAGAAGCTGCTATCCCTGCAGCCATTCCATTCTCTCCTGAAAGTCCATGCACCCGACTAGAGAGGAGAACAAAGTCTTGGTTGACCTCCCTGCACTATCAGTGTCGGGATCTGTCTGACCCCGTCCCTGTACCAGGGGACAATCTCATGTTGTCTGCTACTGGGAGAGAACATTGATAAGCAAGGAGATTAAGTAACTAATTCTGCTTGCTGCCCTTACACAATACCAGCAGCTAACTGATTTGAAGCTTAATGCCTGGGTTTAGTCACAAAGGAGCCTGATAGAGGGAGGGGAGCAAGAAGTGCAGCCGATGGAGGTGATCCCAGGGCTTCTAGTGGGTAGATGGGAAACCACTTACAGGAAGATATGCAAATGTGTCCATGTGCAAAAATATGATATACTCTATGCACTCGTGTGTGTGTGTGTGTGTGTGTGTGTGTGTAGAGAGAGAGAGAGAGAGAGACAGAGGATCAAAGTACCTATGCATTGTAAAAGCTCTGGAGATACCTAGCTCTGGCCACTTGATTTTACAGATGAGGAACCTGAGACCCAAACAGAAAGGACTTGCCCAAGAAGTGGTTTCTGTGAGTCCCTACTATCACAGAAGAAAAAGGCAATGTTTTCACCACTATTGACTGGTCTGTTCTCACCTCCAAGAGTTATGGCTGTTTTTATCTCTTCCAGGAGGACTGTTCGTCCCTTGGGATGAGCACTGGGCCTAAAGCCTGGCTGCTGAGGTTGACACATTCCTGATGCAAGAATCACAGGCACCATCAGAGCAGGACCTGGCCGTTGGAAGGCTCTGCAGAAGCACAGGAGCTGGAGGACAATCGACTTGATGATGGCAGCAGTGTAAAGGTGGATGAGGACTGTGGCCCTCACGCAGGAGCACTCAGGGTCTATGGGAAGCAGCTGCCACACAAAGCTAGACAGACATATGCAGCCTTAGGAAACCAGACCTGGGATTGCCAGACCTCAGAAGTTTGACAAGAATCCAAAAACCGAGAGACTTCTTAAGGAAAAAAATCTCCTTTATTTTTTCCTTTATAGAATCAAGTGTTTAAGATACCACCACCCCCAGTACTATAACATCTGCAGTCAAGATGAGGCCCAGAGCCCTCCGTTTATGTTTCTGATCATTTTGTGGATGGGAACATTGAGGTTCAAAGAGTTAGTATTCAGGTCTCACACGTCCTTGTGCCCTGTTGTGTTTTCCACTCCCCTGCACATAGAGCTATACGGCAGTGCGTCTGCTGATAGGGAGCATGATCAGCTAGCAAGCCAGAGCTCTGCACGCCAAAAGGTACAGTCACCTGTGGCAAAGAATGGTTCTTATCCACACAGGCTGTATAGCAACAACTGGTCATAAATGTTCCCATGTGAATGTTCACTCTTCACTCCAGATCACAGCTGCATCCGTGACCCATCGCAGCCTCTGGCTCCTTTACAAGTGCTTTCTCAGTGGTGTCGCTACCTCTGGGAATCAGGTGCCTTGAGTAATTTTGTCCTCTCTGCTGAACAGAGAATCTGGGCAAAACTTCAGCATGAGGTCCTGAAGGACAGGTCCTTACTTGGTGCATCTCATTTCCAGTATGTTCTCAGAACCTGGGACAGAGCCTGGCACAAAGCAGATGTTCAATAAATATAAAGGAGGAAAAATGAAGAAAGGAAGAAAAAAGAAACAGAGGGCAGGAAATGTATGCACGTATGCTCCAATCCTTAGAGTTAGACCCCTGAAAAGTAAGGCAGTAACCAGATACCTTCAGGTACCTAGTACTTTTGTGACTAATTCCTTGGAAAGAATTCCAACTTCAGTCACACTCCAGAGAGAAGTGGTAACCGACGGCAGGGAGGAAAAATAATCACAACTTTATGTCCTCTCATTCAATACTGAAAGTGCCCCTGGCCCTGGACGAGTTACTTCATCTTTCTTTCCTTCCATTTATCCACTGTATTTGTTTTCTATTGTTGCTGTAAAAAAAAAATGCCACAATCTTTAACCCACATTTTTTTCTTACAGTTCTACAGATTATAAATCTAAACAAGGTAGGCATTTCTCCTGGAAACTACAGAGGAAAAATCTATTCACTTACCTTGTCCAGCTTCTACAGGCTGCTTTCCTTCCTTAGCTTGTGTCCTTTCATGTGTCTAAGCTCTGCTTACACTGTCATGTCACATTGTCTTTGATGGTCTCTCTCTCTCTCTCCTAAAAACCCTTATAGCTAGATGCATGCCTGTAATCCCAGCACTTGGTAGGCTGAAGCAGAAGGCTCACTGAGAGTTGGAGGCCAGTCTGGCTCACACAGCGAGTTCAAGGCCAGCCTGAGTTACACAGCAAGACCCTGTCTCAAAACACAGCAAAGAAACAAAAAAAACAAACCCTTGTGATTACAGTGGAAGTACCAGAGAGTCCAGGGCAACCTATCAATCTCGAGATCTTTAAATTAATCACACCACCAAAGTCATTTTTGTCAGACAATGTTAACATATTCACAAATTTTGGGGGAGACCACATCCACCAAATTAATAGATAGATAGATAGATAAATAGATAGATGATATTACCTTCTTCGTAAGATTGTGTTTTGAGTGTTACATGCAAAAAATGCACACACCAAAGGAGCTTTATAGATACAGTCATCCCGTAGCATTCACAAGGATGAGTTCCAGGACATTGGGATACCAAAATCCACAGATGTTCAAGTACTTCCTGTATAATGGTGCGGTGTTTGCATATAATCCATGTGTATTCTCCTGTATAATTCAAATATCTAGTACAGTGTAAAAGCTGTGCAAATAGTTATTACACTGTATGGTGTAAAGAATAATGATGGGAGAGGAGTCTGTAATTATGTGTTACAGATGTGATTTTTAAAGATATTTCTGATCCTCATTCATCTGAATCTGTGGATAGGCAACTGTGAGTATGAGAAACAACTGTAATCTTCTTACCAAGTCTCCAAGTATACATCTTGTCCTGTCTTGGGCAGTAGGTACAGTTTTGAAACACCTTTCTTATATTGAAAAAATGTGATACAGTATTAAAGGAAATACTTGAAAGCCATTAGAATGTCCCACACTTCCTTCTTTGAGAGTAATTCCACTTATTGTTTCTTGGTTCCTTCTAGACTTTACCCAAAAGTAGATGTCATTGACACAGCTGCAATCATTTTGTGCATGTTTTTGTCAAACTGGCCTTATCCATGGTGCTGGTGAATCACTGGCCTTGTTCTATGCTTGAGGTCATAGCAGAGTGTCATTTGCAAAAGGACTTTGTTCTAGATAAAATGTTCTGTAATTTCTTTGGCCATATGCTGGAGTTGAACAAGCTCCAGGCTATTCTAGTTTGTTTTTTCATCTAATTTTGTTTATGTCATTGTCAAAATGTTAATATCATTATGGAGCTCATGATAAGTGATATATATATATATATATATATATATATTAGAAAAAGAATAGGAAAATTAATGAATAAAATAACCAAAAAGAAGAGACTCAATGTATTAATGAATGGAGTTAATTAGTAGGAATCTTAGTGAATGATTCATTTATTCTAGCTAAAAAAGTTTGAGTAATTGGTATGAATAAACCCAGACAAAAACCTTGCCCTCATGGAGTTTACATTCCAGTGGAGAGGGAAAGAGAATGGGCAAATAAGGAAATAGGCAAGGTAATTGCAGATGGTTACACTGTGCAAAGAAAATAAACCAGGGCAGTAGATGAGAGACAGTTAAGAGTGATGAAGGGTGAATCACTGCAGACAAGATCATTCTCTGAGGTTCCTCAGAGAAGGAACACTCTGGGCTGAGACCCAAGTTATGAGTGGGAACCAGTCATGCAAAGATCAGACACAGACAAAAATAAGTGCAATGGTAACTGAACCTTGGGAAAGTTTGGTGCATTTGAAGGAAAGGAAGAAGCCAGGGTTCCTCCCAGCACAATATATGGAGGCAAGGGTCTTACCCAACAAGGATTCAGAGGGGCCAGTGCCCTGGGCATGAAGGGCTTAAGGTAACAAAAGAAGCCATCAGAGGGTTTAAGTAGAGATGAGACATTTATAAGTTAAATGAATGAATAAATGGGCAAGTGAGTCATTGAGTGAAGCTCAGAGACAAGAACTCCTGAGTGAGTGATTATATCAAAGCATGTGTGTAGTAGACAGTGTAATGTGCCACCTGATGCCCTTCCAGGAATAGAGGACCCTAGACGCTGACATGGTTTCCAGAAGACAGTTTTCAGCTCTCAAAGACAACCACCGTGACCTCTGTCATACTTCCTTCCCAGGGCAGCCCAAATCTGATGACGAACAAGCAGTTTGTCTTAGCTATTTCCACATGTACAAGGTTTGGGTATAGAAACAGTTCCACTTCTTGACAACAGATGTTTGTTTTGTTTTTGGTCTTAGTCCATTTTTGTTGCTATAACAAAATCCCTGATGCTGGTTATTTATAAAGAATGGAAGTTTATACAGCAACAGTTCAGGAGGCATCATAAGTCCAAGAGTGTTGCACTGACACGTGATCAGCATCTGGTGAGGCTTTTTGCTGTATCCCAGATGGCAGAGGGAATCACATGGTAAGACAGAGCAAGTGTGCCAGCTCAGGTCTCTTCCTCTTCTTATAAAACCACTAATGCCATCAGTGGAGCTCCACTTCGTGACTGTCTCATATCCTATTTAACCCCTAAAACACCACCTCCAAATCTGTTCATCTATGAATTTGAGGATTAGGCTTCTAGCATATTACCTGGGTGGGGAAGGGAGGTGCATCAGTCAAAGCATAGCATGGATCTTAAGGTCTGGCCCTCTGTGTCTGCCCAGAAGGGCTCTGAAAACTCATTCCAACTTTGGGACTCTTGAAATGGGCTGAAGCTTCCACTGAGATTATCACAGCTCTGTGTCTCTATGAGCCTAACACACTTCTGTCTCTGCCTTCCAAGAGTGTTGATTACAAACTGCTCCCTAATAAACCTTGGGTCTGCTTGCCAGGGAGCCTACCCTGTGTGTATCGATCAATGCATGAGGGAGTAAGTGAGTAGCTAACTAAATGAGTGAATAACTCAAGCACCTGCTATCTGGTCCTTCTAGGTTTGAACAGTGTCTCCCAGAAGTTCCCACTGAGACACTGAGAGGGAAATCCCCGCTGGAATGTAAAATCTCCAACAGTCTCTCTGAGTTGGAGTTACACCTACCCTACAAATTGCACATGAGATTGACACTTGAGTATAAGAAGTGGGAATGGTGGTGGCAAATGGAAATGTCCATAGCCCAGGTGTTCACTAAACCCTACTTCTTAGTCCCCCATGTGGCCCAATGCTTGCCCCTCCTCCAGCAATAGGTTGGAGAACAACAGACTGCACCCTTTGGGAGACAATTTTATAACAAGTTTTTATTTAACCTCCTCTGTGACCCACAGAGTTAACATATTGTTGAAATATACTCAATTGCTGTTTATTTAAAGAACCTTTGCTTACTTGGTGCTTGCTTGAGTATAACCAATATTATTGTTCACTTCACTTGGAGCATTTACCTGACAGAATTTTTGTAGCATTTTTTAAACAGTAAAACATTACCCCACGCACATCCTTTTTTTTTTTTATGAGTAGAATATATTTATTGAAAGAAAGCTTCTGTCTGAGAGAGAGGCAGAAGGGGATCCCCAGTGGGTTGCCAAAGACTCTGGCTTTACTAGGGACTTTTATAGAGTAAAACCACGAGGCGAGTTGGGTCCAAGATGGGGAAAACCTGGGAACTCACAAGGCAAAGGGGCATGAGGTGGGACAGAACTATGGTCAGCCAATAAATTTAATTGTTCAGGTAAAATTGACCAAATCAGGGACAAATGGGGAAGTGAGTCACATAGCAAGCGAGCATTCTTTGATACTTTTTTATTTGTAGGGGAGGCTGGGGAAGGTGGTGAATATCATCTCATGGGTTTGTAGCTACACCATCCTGGCTGTTAAATCCAAAACTGCCTCCTCTTTCATTTGTATTTTTTGCTGTGCTTTCTCATAAGCAAAGGATGACATGGAAACCCACCAAACCCCACCCTCTGCATTGCTTTTACAGCAACTTCAAATTAGATTTTCATTACTTTAGCACTCCAAGAGATGGCCAGCTCACATGGCATTCAGAAAGTGTTGGGAGCAGCAGAGAGTTGCTGAGGCCAGTGTTGGTGTTTGTGGGATGCCAGACATCTGGGCTGCTGCAGTGCTTTCATACACTTTCACTGTTTCTTCTCTTTTTTCTGCTTTCATCCAGCTGTTTGCCATTGGGTTCTGCTGCCTCTGATTGACGTGAGAGCGTACTAGAAAAGCTGCATTTATGTAACCAAAAACCGTGAAATCGAAAGTGGTGGGGCATGTTCTTAGAGACTCAAGTTGCTCACCAGCTTGGACAAATCACGGGTTCAAATGATCCTGTAGAAATTAAGGGTTTGAAACACAGCATAATGGATCCTGCCAAAACTCACCTCTGAAGGTCTTTTGGGAAGCCTGAAGATTTACCCTGGCTTTTCTCATGATTACTTTCTGTCTGTAGATGTCACTTTTATTTATGACTTTACTCATAGTCTGGTTCAGATATCAGATGTATTGTCATCTCCTGGAGCTCATAGGACATGCAGAATCTTGCACCTTAGTATTGGTCAGAATTCTCCAGAGGAACAGAACCAACAGGATATAGATGTAATCAGATTAGATAGATAGATACAGATATACAGTTATAGATACTGATTGATTCTTTTTTTAAAGGACTGATTTATGTGATTGGAGAAGCTGATGACTGCAAAATACGCAGGGCAATTTTGCAACCTGAAGACCCAGGAGGAACTAATGCTGCTTGAGTCTGAGGACAATAACAGAGACAGAGTTCTTCTTCTTTGGAAGATTGTAGTCTTCTTTTTTTTTTTAGACAGGGTCTCACTATGCAGTGCAGGCTGGCCTTGAGCTCACTTTGTAGCCTAGGTTGGTCTCAAACTCTCAACAATCCTCCTGCCTCAGCCTCCTGAGTGCTGGGATTACAGGCATGCACCACCACATCCAGCTGTAGTCTTTTCTTTTAAAGGCTTTCAGCTAACTGGGTCAGGCCCATCCCTATTTTATGGGAGAATAATCTGCTTTACTCATAGTTTACTGCTTTAAGTATTATTCTTATCTTTTAAAAAATCCTCATCATTTGCTTTCAGACTTGTGTTTAATCACTCAATAGAGTACCATAGCCTGGCAAAATTGCTACACAAGATTAACCATCATAGTCTCTAGTCTAACAATATCCTAGGGGAGCTAAAAGCACAGGGAAGTCTGAGAAGCAAGGCCTTCATGATTCATCCAAGATGTCTCTGGTGAGCCTTTTCTGGAAAAGATGGATCTCCTTCCCAGGATCCCACCATCTCCTCTTCTCCACAAACTTGGAATTAACCTTTGTGGAAAATGGGGCTGCAAGATGCTCATTCTGCCACAATATCATTTACACAGTTCAGACTATTGTGACTGAACCCCAGAAAATGCCAAAGAACCAGGAACAAAAGCAATTGCTCATGAGTCTTTCCACGATCAGGCCTTCAAAGGCAAAGGCCACATCTGTTTCATTTTCTTCTTTATGCCCACCCCTGACATAATACATGTCACATAATAATGATTTAGTAAATAGTACTGACTCATAAAGGCCTTAATTTCCCATCTATAACAGGCAGATTCTCTCCTGGTTGTTGGTAGAGAAGTAACCAGGTGTGAAAAATATATGAAAGCCCAGGACCCTAGGAGGAGTATATGGTAGATACTCATGAAGTCATTACTGAGTGTGGTCAAGTGCATGTGTGTTGAATGAGTAAATGAGGTCACCCTTAGCATGCAAACACTTAATGTAAATAAAGCAGGAGATGCATTCTTTGAGTTTATAGAATGGATATAGGTGGATGTGTACAGATGGGTTGAGTTTATAGCATGGATATAGGTGGACTGGGTTTGTGGAATTGGTATAGGCAGGTTGGTTACAACCAATAACAATAGCACAGGGCTCTTGGCATTTCACACAGTACAGGTGTAACCTTCTTGGAGCCTATAACAATTTTGGCAGCATCATTATCATTAATCTTATTATTGCTTCATAGAATAAGAACACTGAGGATCAGAAGCAAATTTCTTAACTTTTAATATTTCCCCCATCTCTTTTTCTTTCAAAATAGAGAAACAGAGAGACAGAGGGAGAGAAAACACGTATGCCCCTGCCTTTGAGTATCTCTGTGGGTGTTTACATGCGTGCCTACATGTGTGGCTGTGGGTGTGCATACAGAGGAATGCACATGGGAACAAAAAGTGGGGGGTGGTTGAATCTAACCCTGAAAGTGCCCACAGAACTTTTGAATGTCCCTCGAAGTAAAACTTCTTTCCAGGTCATCCAAGTGTACACTTGAGTAATAACACACGCGTAATTAACTGAACAAATATAATGAATCTATCTGCAGTGACATGATAGTTGGTGCTGAATCCTATTAAAGCACATTTAATTAAAAATGCATTAAATCTTCAAGCTTCTGAACACACCCTGCACTTCTTCAAAGCTGCCCCTCCATTAAAGTCTTCCCCACTATTAACGATGAGTCAGCCCATGACCCTTTGGGCATGACCGGGTGAGGTGAAGTGGCTCTTAAATGCCTGCACCAGGATATCACAGGCACTAATGAATTTAAATCAGGGAGATTAATTCCATTCATTCAGCTGCCTATTTCAGAAGCAACTGTCACGCTGAGCTTAATTGCTGGAGATAGTTGAAGGCACTAAGAGGTTGAAGCTGGTTGGTGGCCAAGCATCAATTATTTGGGCCACTGTGCAGTAGGGATCTGAGCATGATTAAAATCCACAGACAACTCAATGGCCCTTGTTTACCATTAGCTTCTGTCTCCTCTGCCAGCCAAGCTGTTACAGACCCAGGGGCCAGTGATGAGGTACATGGGGGGTGCTGTCTGGCTTCAGATGTCTTCCACCTTGTGCACCGCTCTCCTTCTGGTGGAAAGGTCTCATCCCACTGGTTGCCCTGTCTCTTTGCCTAGTTAGTTCCTTCTCATGCTGCAGCTGAGTGGATATGTAAGGAAATGATAAAAGGAGCCAAGAGTTGAGGGGAGGAAATGCAATAATTGTGCCCTTGGGAAGCACTAATGTATTTGTACAAGGTTTACATATGTCACACCCTCCTTGGCTCTTGGTATGATCTGATCCCAGCACAGACATTGTTCTCAACCTCTTTTTCTAAAGGGGGTTTCTAAGGTACATAAGGGTTTATAAAATTGCTTACTATCCTAGAGAGGGTTTGCACCCCCAATCTCTTGCCACAATTTCATACTTCTTCTGGGTAATCTCCCAATATATTGCTTAATCATCAGCTGATTCATTAAGAGCCACCCGAACTGGCTTCTTGTTGAGGCAGAGTGGGAGATGGTCTGTCTTTAGAGCAGCACAATGTGATGACAGTCAGTACAACCTGATTGACTTCACAGAGAATCTAAGCTGCTGCTCCTACCCAAGGTCGGGTCTACTCATGGTTGACTTCATGAGGATGCAACCTGTGTGTTGTTACAGGGCTCTCATGCTTGTTCTAATTCTCTGCAGTCAATTTTCAAATGCTTAATAATATTTAAACATGGGGTCCTACATTTTCATCTTGCACCGAACTCTACAGATGATGGAGCCAATCCTGGTGTCGAAGATAGGCCCTGGGGAGCAAGTCCTCCCCATCAAGGATGCCCCCAGAGTCTCCTCTACTCTTCCCAAAGTCATCAAATGCCTTAGCAGGAAG
>RJWT010056169.1:0-10074 GCA_004365215.1 Cuniculus paca
GGCCATGGGGAGCAAACAACATAACTCCAAGGTTGATTGAGATGAACTGAAATGAAGATACTCATAATGGAAAACTAAGAGAAAACCACAAGCCAGAGAGGAGAACGCACTAGCTGGAGTTAAGTGATGGATGTGAGGAAAGAGCCTGAAGGAAAATTCACACTGCAAGCAAGGCTGAGAAGACTTGACCATTGTGGAATGCTGGAAATGAAAAAAAAAAAAAAACAAAAAAAAAGTTAACTATGAGCAACCCGCACTCCTTTGCTTATGGCCCCATTTTCCATCTTCAAAGCCAGCAACATTGTGTCTCTCTGTGCCTTTCTTCTATGGTTACATCTTTCTCTGACTCATCTTTTGATTCTTTCCACTTTTAAGGACCTTTGTAATCATGTTGTACCCATTAGATAATCCAGAAACAAAAAACTCCATACCTTAAATTTAGCTGTTTATCAAACTTAACTCTTCTTTGCTGTGTTACCTAAAATATTCAGAGGTTCTAGGCATTAGTACTTGGACATCTTTGCAGGAAGCAGGAAAGATAATATTTACCATATACATAATCCATGGGGTTGCAGGGAAGAGCACTCTCATCATCAGTAGTAAGAGGGTAACTTGCTCCAAGAAGAGTAATTTAGCAACATCAATCTATTTAAATGCATACAACCTTTGACCCCACAGCTCCATTTTAGGAATATATTCTACAGATATACTTTCATATAGATAAAAAGATGGATATCCAAGATTATTTATAGTAGGAATGTTAGTAATAGCAGAGGTTTGGAAACAATTTAAATGTTCATTAGTAGAAAACTGATCTAATTAATGAATTAATGATGGTACATCCATGCAAAAGACATTTAAAAGAATAATCTCTACATTAATCAAGTTACAAAGAATGTAAAGTAGGGAAAAAGAATAGTGTGTATGGTATGATAACATTTTTGCTGAAGCTGAAAGGCAGATAAGAACTTATAATTGTATTTGATGCTAGTGCATAAAGAAACTCTAAAAAATACCCAAGAAACTAAAAATAAAGATGATCTATTTAGGGAGTAGAAGGAATGAATAGACAGAAAACTTCTAATTATATACCAGTACACACACACATACCCACACTGCATGACTCAATTGCTTCCCTCTCTAAGAACACTTCCGTCCTTCTGAACCCCCCTTCTCTGGCCATTCATAGTTCTTCGGACATTTGTGCCAACATTAGAGGGCCTGTGCTACATTCTGCATTACCTTAATTTCTGCATAATTCATTGTTTCCACTAGAGCAGTGATTTGAAGAAGGAAAAAAGGAGCAAAGATGGGGAGAATGATGCCAGTTTTCAAATCCCTAAGAGGAGGGGATTCTTATATTCATCATAAGAAACACATATTTCTATCTTACCCACTAAACCACCAGCCCTTTAAAGGAATAAATTTCATAGTTTACTCACACACAAGTAGGTGATTCACTTGAACGACTGAATGAAAATTAATTTTATTTCTTTCCAGAGGAAAGGATTGGGACAGTGAACATTGAGATGTATAAATCTTACATAAAAATTCTTGTTATTTTAGGGACCTTGAAGTGCATATATTATTACATTTCAGCATCTCCGAAGTGTAGCTGCGCTCACAATCACTGCCATCTAAGCAGCAGATGTGATATGGTTGTAGCTGCCCACGTCACTGTGAGTAAGTCACAGCTGCTCCTGCTGTCAGCTCGGTGGTGGTACAGGTAAGGTAATGTATAATTTTATCTTCCAATTGAGGCTCATTTGAGAGTAAAAGGGAACATTAATTAAATGGGCTCTCATGACAAGAATAAGCAAAGACTGTCCCAATCAAATCTGGACAGACGGTCAGTGCTTTGTCAGCAGTATGGATGTCAGATAAATGTCATTTGAAATGTTTTTTTTAAAAGAGTACACTATGATGTCCATTGACAATAATTATTGTGTTTTTTTAAAAAAGCACAGAATCAGCAGTGGACAGACATGTATAGCAAAGCAAATATTCATCTTTGGAGGATGGAGCACAATTCTGTTGTTTTACAAAGCGAAAAAACCTAGTGGTCCCTGAAAACTAAGAAAAATAAATACCTCAAGTACAATATATAAAGGTGTATTACATAACTGTGATGAAAAACATACAAAGTAACAACCTTTAAATTCAACTGAAGGCAGGAAAAATGTCAAATCTTTCAAAACTGATTTTTTTTAAAAAAAATTCCATCATAAGAAAAGATTCTGTGACCAATTCATGTATCAGGATTCCTACTAGGCATGATGTCATAGTCTAACACAGTTTTTTCCTTTTTTTTCACTGATCCACAAAGTCACAATGTGTCTGAAAATCAATAGGTCACTTAGTTTCAGGGAGTTTCAGTATTCTCTCTATATCAGGAGAAAAGACCTTCTCATGCACACATACCTGACTGTTCGTGAAGGTGATTTATCAGCTCCCTCTGTTTTTCTGAAGGTGTGCTCAGGCCAACTGTCGGGCTGAGCTCTGACCAAAATACAAGAATCCTTCACTGGAACTACCTTCCTATTTTATCAGATATGTGTGCCAAACTCCAGCAGGAGTACTGTACATAATTGTAAAAACTGTCTTTAGTAAGCCATAATGTCTGATTCTAACATGTGGACCTCGGTGCTATTTCACATGACACCATCAGGGCCATTGCACACCAAGTTGCATTTTAACGACACTACCAAACTATCACACTACCAATTGCTCTACAATTATTGAGTGGCAACTATTCTAGATCTAAGAAGTGTGCTGTTTACAATGTCACAAACGTCTCAAATGCAATAAACATGATAAGCTTGACCAAGACCTCCTATTCCACATCCTGCTTGCTGCCTAGCACCTACTAAATGTGAAGTAAAATCCCTACTTAAATAAATTTTACTCCAACTACTTCTAGTCTTGCATAGTCCAGATCTCCACTTCAACTATCACAATCAGGATACCTAGTATCAGGATACCTAGTAGGAACGCTGTGATTCTAAAATCCTGGCTTGTTGTTGTTGGTTGTTGTTGTGGTTGTGGTTGTTGTTGTTGTTGTTGTTGTTGTTAGCAAGGAATGCCTAATGGTCACGATGCAGGTTTATTTTCATCCCCCTACCATCATGATTGCTTCCCTCACCACACAGAGGCAAGTACTTCAGCAAAGGAAAAGGTATTAGACCCCAGGATCGGAATAAACAGATATTCACTTCCTGTGCCATCATTCCAGCTCTCTCAGGATTTTTACCAATTCCTGGAACAATTTTACTCATATATTCTGGGAACAAACTTGGAGAACTGACTGGGTCCTTTAAATATAAGGCTCAGAATCCAAGACACTCTTCAGGCCCTATGTACATCATCCTTTCCTCTGCCCCAAAGAAATGCTTCAGTACTCATAAATTATGCTTCACTAGCCCGTGGCTATGGATTTATCCTCTTCTGGTTATGGGTCAATGTTCCTGAAGCACGTCCTGCCACCAAACCAGTACCCCAAATGTCTGTAGCTCCAATGCTACCAAACAAAATGCTGGGATTGATTTAATCACTTGACCAGTGTTGGTGATTTTTTTGACCCCACAGACCAGAAACTAAGTTTTCTCTCACATAAACTGAGGAACATTCTTCCAGGATGGGTGAAGGCTTTTGTCCACCTTTTACTCTCCAACTGGGGTTCCATATACTACATGCCCAAATGCCATGGCATTTGCAAAAGAGCTGCTTTCAGATTCAGAGGAAAGCTTGTGGCCATGAAACTGGCCATGTGTGGAACGTGAAGTAAAATTCCTTCTTCTGGATGATCAATTAGCCTGCTCGCTCCACTACAAATCTCAGACAGGTGCCCCTTAGGTGAAAATTTAGCTGGCATGGAGTCAGCACTCTGGCATCTTTCCTGTCCCTTTGCTATACCTTAGGTCAGCAATAAAGTCTTTTAACTATATTCACAAGCCTCAATTCCTATGTGCTATGCAAATGGAGCATCATATTGGCCCAAACCACTGTGTGACCCTGACTGTTCCCTGCCACCCTCCCTTATAGAGCCTGGGAAACAGGAAGGTCTTAGAATAAAGGTGAGGATAGGAAGCAGAGAAAACTAAAGGTGACTTGGGTCCCACCTTTGTGTACCTGCCCTGGTGTCCCTCATACCTGTGCTTCATCTCCACAGTGTCTGCCTCACAAGTAAGCCCCTGCCAAGGCATCAGAGCTGCTCATCCCTCAGAGCAGGATCCTAGCCCTGGAATGAATAAGGAAGCAGATACAGAAGTGCTGGGGTTGGGAGAATCTGAGAGCTGTCCCAGTACAGGATAAAAGAGATAGATACATATCAATTTCTCCCGTACTTGTGGATTTGCACTCATTCTACACTTTTTCCCCTCCTTAATAAGTGGCCACAGACCATCATCACCCCATGCTATGACCCCAAAACCTGCTGAGAGCACGTGTCAAGTTCCTGAACCAATAACTGAAGCAAACACAGCCAAACCTGTCATCAACTTTCATCCTTTCAGCAGCAACAACCACTCACTTCTGTGAAAAACATATTGTTTTTAGTATAAGGAAACCTTCCTTTGATTTATTTTTAAATATATTTAATTCTGTATAAGCAATTCTGGAGTTTCTAGTAAATGCAACATGTGTATTAGTAGGTATTTTAAAGAACAAGCAACTATTTACTGCAAATCAATTTCTCAGCTTCAATGTATGTCAGCTCTTTTGGTGACATCTACTATCTGAAATGCTTCTACATGCTGGACATTTCTACTTTACACTTCCCCTGGAAAATCATGACCTCTTTGAGTTTCAACCTATGGACCAGCCTATAGGGAGATGATTACAAGCTCTTGAATCACATGCTTGGTTTGTAGCAAAAGAAATGTTATACTCATGGTGACACTTTTTTCTGCCATGAAAATTAATGGATTATTGTTTTTCATGGTTTATCTTTTATATTTTGCTAGCTGTACCCAGAAACTGTAGTCCTTCATGGATCCTGTGCATGGCTTAACATTGCTGGTACTCACAGGGGACTATGAGTAAAGCACCAGAAACACAGATAAGTGCTGCAGGGCTATGGAGAAGAAACAAGAGAGATTTCAGTTGTGAATGAAAGATATGTATGCAAACTACTAACAAAAATTTAAAGCAAATATGCGCAACTATTACATGGCATTAAATTAATGGATACATTTTTAAATTGGAAAGCAGCAAATCAATGTCACTATAGATTCCAACGAGGAACATCAGGAAATGGGCCATGCATCAATCTTCACAAATATACACAAAAAGATAGCATTCCAACTGAATCTTGAAAGATCCGTACAATTTTAACCAATACAAAGTGAAGGAAAAGTGCTTTACTTTGAAAGAATACTATAAACAAAAGCAGAATGAAAGCCTGTGCCTACTGGAACAACACTGAGTAATCAGTTGTGAATATTTATAACAGAAACCTTCAACCTGTAGTATTTAAAGACTCATATCGGAGAGGGGCTTATTTAAAATATATATTATCCAGCATAACTGCCACATAATCTAATTCAGCAAGTCTGGGGTAGGCTAAGTTTCATAGGCATCACAAGTGATTCTGAGGAAGGTGGTACCAGATCCTTGATGAGAAAGCCAGCACTGGAGACAGACAGCCTGCTCAGGAGGAAACAATGGCAATTTAAAAAGGTACAACAGAAGCAAGTCACAAAGAGCCTTGAATGCCATGCTAAGGAGGCTTGTCTGTATTCTATTGACAATGGGATGTTATATTTGTGTTTTAGTGTGGTTCTATTCTACTTGAAAGGTTTAAATTGCTCCCATCTTTTTTAAAAAGTATAGTGTTAAAAGAAATCCACAAGCCTGGGGAGTTTAGCATAGGAATAGTAATTACTTCACCTAATGATTTTGTTGTTTGGATATGGAACTACTGACTGAAAGAATAAGCAAAAATGAGATGGGATGATTGCTAGGATACCCTGTTTGGAGAAGGGTACAGTCACTCTAGCTGTAGGGTCACTGCAGTCATGCTCTAAGGAAACAGAGTCTGGATGCTAAGAAATTGAAACAAATTTTGTCTTTCTGGATTTCTCCTAGAAATGTAGAAACCCCAAAAGGTATGTTCTATCACTTAAGAGGAGCACAGACACAAAGTTCTTAGATTTGTGTATTAAAACACCTTGGACGTTTCCTAAAGCTATAGGTGTCCTTCAAGAGAAATTCTCAAACTTCCTGGTCTTAAGACCCCTTACTCTCCTAGAATTTACTGAAGACCCCAACAACTTTCTTTGCATAGCTTATATCTATGTATTCTTAAAACTAAAACCCTTTAACCTATTTACTTAAAATAATAACCTGTTAACAAAGATAACCTTTTAATTTTTAAAAATCTGTTCCCCAGACCCAAAAAACAAATTAATGAGAAAAGGGGAATTGTTTTGAATTTTTGCAGATTTTTAAATGTCTGACTTCATAGAAAATAGCTAAATTCTCATGCCTCGTTCTCCACTCGATCTGCTGTGACAGTGTATGTCCTGTGGCCTCCAAAACACTCCTTTGTGCGTGTACAAGAGAATAACAGAGTAAAGGAAAAGGCCATATATTAGTTTTATTAGGAAAATAGTTTGGGCTTTGAAAAACCCCTGAACTAGTTTCCAGGACTCTGGAATCTCTAGAACATACTCTGATTGTAGATTTCATTTGTCTGAAATAGACACCTGAGGCACAGGTGTCTATTATTAGAAGGTGCCCATGTGAAATGAACCCTGATATCAAAAGCTGTCCAAATCCAGAATGATGAGGAAGGTGACCAGGAAGATGCCAGATGTTTAGGACCAGGTGATAGAACCAAAATTAGGTTAAGCAGGAACTGTAGGTAAAGATCAATGAAGATAATGTCTGCAAGTGCCTAAATTTTTTTGAAATTTTGTTGTAAAGGAATTCATGGTCCTGACTAATGATCAAAGACTCATGTTTAAAAGGTGAGAAACTTTATCTTACAAGGTAGCTGTCTATGCCCTATTCCAAAAGATTCTGAATTACACGAGGGTAGGGACTGGGCACCAGCTTCACAGATGACCCTAATGTACTATGAGGTTTAGAAACTTCTGCTTTAGCCCAAATATTTCTAATTATATTTAAGTTACATTATTTTTATTTATATTTTGAAATAAAAACATCTTCCTAGGATTTTATGTACACCTAAGAGATGCCCAGTTTTTACATTGTGAGAAATAAAAGATTTTCATACATACATACACACTACCTTTAAAATCTAACCCTAAATTAAAGGGATGGAAAAATACTGCTGCTATTCAGGAAACAAATAATGGATGCTTTGTTTCCATAATAAACATTTAGGAGAGTTTGTTCCTAATGGAAACTCGTTGTTACTGAATAAAAATCTACTTGGGGAGGGGAAAAAGTACCTTCATATACAATCTACGTTGGGGATGCAAATTGGAGAGAAACATACACCAAAGGATTTGCATTTAATCAAATCTAAAGCAAGTTCTTTCAGAAGCATCACTACCCTGTTCAGAAGGCTTTCCATTAGGATCAGGCTGAGCTGTCCAGGAGACCAGGGTCCCTTACCAAGGAGTGGCCAGGACACCATCTGACAGAAGTTTTGTATTACTGCTGGAAAGGGAATTTACCAGAATCATCGAGAATGGAAAGTGGTAAGTCAATGTCAATGAATATAATAAAATAATCAATATTACTAATCCTAACTTTCATTTTGACATCACAAAGACATAACATAAAGTGAAGGTAGAAATAGCACTTACTTTGAACATATAAAAATAGAAAAAACAACCTAACCAGAGATCAGTATTTAAAACTCTTGGTATCACTTTATTAATTCTAAATAAATTACATTTAATTACTACTTGTTAGATTTAATTTTGCTTCACTGAATTGCTGCATTGAAAAGTTCAACTCAATTGAATATTATTTTTGTAAAGTGATGATTTGAATATTAACCATTATTTTCTAGTATACAGTGAAAATTTATGTTAAATTTAACAACCTCCAGTAAGTTCTCAATTATAAAGAAAGTTTAAAAAGGCATCTACATTTATATACAACTTTAAATATCTTTTGTTCAAGTATCTTACTTTAGACTCTTAAGGCTAAGAATAAAAGATATTCTAATAACAAATGATAAGAAAGAGACCAATGTTATTTCCTGACTTCAAACTACCTACAAATCTTCCCAGTTTGTTTATCCTGAAGATACAAATGTTAGTGTCAATACAGAATAAACCTCACAGCTTCAGGAATAAGTATGACATATAAGTATTAGCATTTTAAATGTTAATAAGTGATGACAAAGGAATTATTTCAAAAGTACCTTGAAAGAAAAATTGGGTATTTTAAAAAGTGGCACATCTTTTCAAACTCTGATCTAAAAAGATAAGCAGATCGCTAAAGTTCTAAGAGCATCTATCTTCTACATCACAGAATTGATTACTGACAATAGCGTTGTTTGGGATGAGCCTTAAAAGGTGAGTGGAGAGGGGAAGTTGGAAAAAACTACAGATATTTGCAGTGCAGGCAAACCAAATTTTAGCGGAACCCTAACGTGTTGGCTAATATGACCTTGCGTCTTTAAAGTTTCAGTCTATATTTCAAATTTAAGAATTTATAAATACTATGCATTATTTTCTGCTTGGTAAATTGAACATTTCAAGATTAACTGGCAATCTTGGAGTCTCTGTGTTGCTTTTCCTTGTGTTCTTCCGAGGGGTTCCCACAACAAAAACACTGTAGCATCTTCCAAATCAGAAGAGGAACCCTGAGTGGGCAAGGGGCTAGTACCATTTGCTCCTGTAATGGGCTTTATCCTCAGCAAGAGCTGGAATAGTCAGGAGAGGGCACTCACAGAACCAGTTCTGGCAGCTAAACCAGACAGTGGCCCAACACACTGAAGTGCCCTGCGTTGTCTGGGACCTCACTCTGTCATTTTCCTGAGCGGCAGAGAATGAAAGAAACATGTGTTTGTCCATCAGTAACACATTGCTCAGGTTGTTATTCTGTTGTGTCTTGAGTGACAATATCAAAGTCATAATTCAGAGAGAAATCATCCACTGTCTTCATGGGGTCATTGTCCAGTTATACAACTCAAACTATAAATCCTTGTTTGCTAAAGTTATGGGATGGCTTGATTTTTCTTTTTTCTTTTCCTTCATTTCACACAAGCTCTTTATTCCCTTATCTTATGTTACAAAGAAACAGAAACTCAGAAGTTTTAAAAGCAAGAAAGTGTATCCCATAAAATGTAAGAATATGTTACAAACATCACAAGTGTATTTATCATTTAATAATAAAAACAATTTAGGGATTGCCTATATTTTAAGTATTAAACCAATTTCAAAATATACATGTTCAGTTTGATGGAGAAAATGTTTACTTCTCGAAAACATTATTAAAGCAACGCAGCCATTTAATCTACTATGGACCAAATTCTCCATTGGAGAAAGGGGGAATAAGGATATGATATGGCAGAAGCAATTGACTCCATGTACATAATCACAATTCAATTGTACCAATTTTTTTCAAAATTCTCAAGGACGAATTGATTCCTATTGATAAATTTGCTTGTGCTTTCTCTCCGGATACACTTGTCTTTGTTTTCTCAGCAACTGATCTAAATGCAAGTTTGTATTTAGGGTATTTGAATAAAACCTCTTGAACTATCCTGGGCCATGCAGGTGTGGATTCTTTAAATAAACACAATGCACAGGTTAAAAAAAAAGTTTGAAAGTAGGAATGCTGGCAACATTTTGAAGTACAAATATCACTTCTATCCAAAAAAAAGAAAAAGCATAGATTAAGAAATTTCCACATCTTGTAAACCAGCCCTGGTGACACATGCTACCAGCACTGTGCGAAACTGAGGCAGCCTCTAGGATCACAAATTTGAGCCCAGCCTGAGAAATTTACTGATCAAACAAAACCCTGTCTCACAACAAACAAACAAACTATATATGGGCTAGGGATGTAACTCAGTGTGTAGGTGTGGGTTAAACCCCCAGTACTGCAAAGAAGAAAGAAGGTGGGGTCAGGGGTGAGTAAGTGAAGGGA
>RJWT010056170.1:0-10061 GCA_004365215.1 Cuniculus paca
TTCTGCGTTTTGTCCTCGTGGGAAGGCATGTGAGCAGCCTTCCTCCCTTTCCCTTCTTTCAACTTTCTAGAAAAGAAGAACATATGGCTCGAGCTAGAACAGCCATATGGGATCCCAATATGGAAGTCATGTGTGAATACAGTGGAGAAGTCTGGGTCTCTGATGTCTTCAAGGCAGCCAGATGGAGCCTAAACTTTCTGAAAACACGTCTGGGGTCTCTGTCCAACATCAGAGTCCATATCCTGTGATAAAGAAGCTTTCTCAACATCAATGAAGACTCCTTCCCCAATGTCCAGTGCCTTTTCAACGGTTCAGAATCGGCAAGTCAATAAATTTTAAGAGGCTTTTGCAACCTCCTAGGAACTGCTACCCATATAGTTTTTAGAAAAATAAGTGCACTGCAGCAGAATGCAAGAGATTTTCAAGCTGGGCATGGTATTACACACCTGTAATTCCAGCACTCTGGTAGGCTGAGGCAATAGGATCTCAAGTAGGGTACCTTAGCAACTTAGTAAGACCCCGTCTCCAAATTAAAAAATAAAAAAAGGTTGGGGGTATAGCTCAGTGTGAAGGCTGAGTTCAACCTCCAGTACTGCCAAAGATGTAGGATACAGATTTTCGGCAAAAGTAAAATGAAAAGAAATAAGAACTATTAAGGTCATGAAAGAGGCAGGAAAGAGCCCATATCTAAATGTAAGTGACAATACACACAGAAAGATCACAAAGCATCCTGCTGGGTTAGCAGTGGATAAGAAAATGAGGTCAAATGACCAGGGAAGCAGTACTAGTGTCTGTAACCCCCACGAGCGGAGAGGCTATAGGGAAACCTTGGGAGTGGTCCCTGTAGCTGTAAGGGAGTGTCCCAGGCAGGGGGAGTGTGTCTGAAAATTGAACAGGCAAAAGCAGGGGTTCTGTAAGACTGAACAGATGCTCCTAAGAGTCCCTGAGCATCAGCAGTCAGCTGGGGTCTTAAGGAGCTAAGGTGGGTTGGACTTGGAAGAAAGAAGTGGGTTCCAAGGTTTAGGTGTCACACAGTGCTGAGGCAGGAGACCACATGTGAGACCTGAGGGCAGAGCAGGTCTGGAGCAGAAATACAGTGTCTAGACCCCCTGCCATTATCAGAGAGACAGAGAATTAGATGCAGCTTACTTACAATGACAGAATGACAGCCGTGACATTTTGAGGAGAGAAGCAGAAAAGTGCAAGCCCATATTTAGAATATGGCAACTGTGTCTTCACCATCAAATTCTCCTGAAGAACTGCTCAATACAAGAATGTGTCCCTAACCTGAGACCGAGGTAACAGGACTCTTCCCCTGCCAATTCTTCCTTTGAGTTGTCCTTGACAACTGGGCAAGGCTCAGTCATGGGAAAGACTCCAAAGCCAGGCTTTTGTCACTGGGTGGCAGGCTGACAGGGCCCGCTCTGTCCTCCACACTCACTTCCACCACCAAGGGTTTCCAACCACGAGGACAGCAGCTACAGCACTGTACTCCCAACCCTCAGCGTCCAGCCTGCTGCCTATCAGGGAAGGTGACTGACACGTGATCGCTGAAAACTCTTCTGCTTGTCTCAGCACTGTTAACACACAGGAGAGACTGAGGTGTAAAAGCATGAGTCCACGTACCACACCCCTGGGTGAGCTCCCGCAGGAGACACAGACACACATGAAGAGAGACGGGGAGCTGGGAGGGGCTGGCTTGCCCCTGATCCAGCCCAAGAACCAAGACTGAAAGTCAGACACAAAACCAGACAGCTACAGACACCATGACGCATCTTGCCCACAGCTAAGTACAAAAACTTATTTCTATTTTATTTTGTTCTTTCATTTATTTACATTTTAGGTTTTTCATATAAAAGAAACAATGTAATATTTAAGCTTATGTGTCTGATTTATTTCACTTAGCATAATGGCATCAATATACATTTATTTTCCTACAAATATAATAGGAAACAAGGAGATGGGACTTTTCCATAAGGAAAAGAGAACAAGAGAAGGAGAGAGAGGTGAGGGAGGGGAGCAGAAGAGGATTAAAAAGAATTTTAAGATGCATTATGTACATGTCCCAACTCCTCACGATGAATGTAATCATTATGTACTGCAAACATGTACTAATTAAAAAAATCAGCACTGGAAAAAACACTTATGTTAGCTAACAGATTTTACCTTTTCATAATGAAAATTTTTATTAGTACTGAGCAAAGTGGCTACTTTGCAAATATTTAGTTTTTCTGCTTCCTGGCATCCTCTAGGGAATAAGCCAAGTTGTAATGTGATATTCCAAGCAAAAAAAGAGGAGGAATAAAAACCTTGGATAATCTATATTATGGCTAATACACTGCAACAGAATAGTCAAGAAATACTATTACTATGCAATGAATTTTACTGCAAAGAAGAAAAAAATAATAACGTAATCAGTATTTTAGAAGTTTATGGGCCCTATGTCCCTCCCCCAGCTCACCCCTTAGTGACTGCCACAGTGACAGGCAGGGAGGCAGTGGAGAGGCTGGGATCAAATGCAGATGGTAACCAATGCACCTGTGCAGGGAGGTCCCAATTCTGCCACCAGTCTGACCTCGTGAGCCGTACAGTAGGCAGGAGGGAAGTATGTACATGTGTACAGGCAGGCAGGATAAGAGAATTCCATAAATCTAATAAGACATCAGCAGTTTCCTTGATCAAAAGTTGTTCAGAATGTGAGTATACAAGGATAATTACCATTAATTACACAGAGGGCAATAACTTTCTTCTTAGCACGAGAATTTGTCAGGCGTGTGTCACATGGGAAGTGAAAGCTGTAACTGTAAGTGACAGGTTGCTGAAAAATGGCAGGTTTCGCAAGCACCCAGTCCTCACTGTCTATAACATAATCTTGTTCTTAAATTAAAATGACAACAACAACAAACAATGATAGAAAACGTGTCCACTGCAGAAACTGCCAGCTTGCTAAAGGTTACAGAGAGAATTTTCAATGCGTCAGTGAGCATTGTCAGAGGCTGGACCTTCCCATCACACTGCGACATCAGCGTTATTACCCCATTGCCATCATAGGACAGGGGCCAAGATCTGTCAGCCCCACATTCTTAAGAAGGTGAGTTAGCTTCTCTGAGCCTCCATTTCCTTATAAAATGGAGGTAATCGTCTCTAACGTACACAGTTGTCGTAGGCAGTAAGGAATTGTGTGCAGTGCACTAGCTCTGTGCCTGGCAACATAACAAGTGTTCAGGAAGCATTAACAGTCACTTAATCAAGCATCACACAAGGCTGCATGCTGCAGGGGGGGCTATCTGTGTATCAAACTTTTATATAAAGAAATGTAAACATCATCTGACTCAAAGAAGGTGTAAAAGAAAATAAGTGGTAATAATTGAGTCTTCCTTGGATACTTAAAAGAAATTATGTTCCCCATAGAATGGTTTTGGAGAAAAAAAATTCTTAGCCTTATTATATGCCACCAGAACTATTTTCTTCTAGGTAAAAAGTTGCAGGGAAATTTGTATTTGAAAGCCTTTGGGGAGCCCTTGAAGTAGGCCCATTTTGTAACTGACCACTCTTGGCAACTACTCTGTAATGGCTATAATGATGGGTTCTAAGTGACAAAGCATCTCATCTCCCCACTGAGAGAACAAAATCTTATTCTGAGCACAATGCATCTGGTTGATTACTGGATATTCTTAAGACTCCAAAAAGTGCTGCAAGCAGGCTGGGGGCACAGCTCAGTGCAGGAGCACACACTTAGCATCCACAGAGCACTGGGTCCACACACACGACAAAATAAAAATAAAATAAAAACTAAACAAGTAAAAATCCTGCAAACTCTGACTAGGAAACATGTGCAGTTGATGCTAAAACCTTCCTAGAAGCATGAAGGACTTACATCCTTTCCGGTGACATGAAAAAGCTCCTTGAGTTCTAATTAAACTGAAATAATTAGCCACTCACTAATAATTTTAGAGAAAGAATTACAGAAGTAAAACAGTATGTGATGGTGGCATCTTGAAAATATTAAACTTAGTTTTTCAAACTCCGTTGAAGTTAATGTTTCCTTAACACTGCGTGCCTTTTTGATATTCTGTTTCTCATACCATATTGTTCTGTGCAAACCTATGGCTACGTTTAAACTGACACACTGTTGCCTAACCACAGTTAATAATACTGTTACGAATATTGGAAATTTGCTGACAGATTTCAAGAATTCTTACCAAAAAGAAGAAAAACAAGAAAGATAACTAGGTGAAGAGATGGGTATGTTAATGTGCTTTGTCAAAGCAACTATTTCACTATGTACATCAAAACATCACACTACATATTTATCTAAAAGGCAAAACTAAAGTGACACGAAAAGATTTCCATAATTCACTGTGCTAGAAATACTGAATCAAAACATATGTGTAACATAATCTCATTTTAACTTTATAAAAATCTGCATCTATATGTTCAGATATGCATGGAAAATACAAGGGAAAGCACCAAAAAGTAATAGTAGTTATTTCTGATAGAGCTGTGAATCGCCTTCATTTTCTAATGCATATTCTTATGTATTTTCTCAATTTGATTTTTGGTTTTAGTTTTGGTTTTTGGTTTTCTTTGTCTTTTGGTACTGGGGATTGAACTCATGACCCTGTGCTTGCCAGGCAGTCACTTGTGCTGCTAAGCTAAATCCCCCGCCTGTCAATTTGTTTTGTAGTGCACACATATGGCCCTTAGTTATTAGGAACACTTTCAAACTAGTGTTAATCAAAAACTCTGCCCCTTATTTTAAGTTACCATACCCCTGATCCTGCTGGCACAGTAGCCACTGCTCTACTTCTAGCTAACAGCAGCTATGACCAGCAGGCAGGCTCACCCTGAGTCATCCATAGGAAAATGGGTACAAGTAGGGACCATAATGTTAAGTGAAATAAATCAGACACACAAGTTTAAAGATCACATGGTTCTCTTATATGAGAAACCCAAAATATAAAGAGCAAAATAAAAGGTAGATAATAGGAAACAGGGAGATACATCTTTTTCAAAAAGGAAAGGGACCAAGAGATGGACGGAGGCAGGCGGGAGGGGAAAGGTGGGGGAGAGGGATGGTAAAGAACTAGGATGTGTTATATACATGTACCAGCTCACCACAGTGAAAGTAATCCCTGTGTACTGCACTGTGTAGAAATAAAAATAAAAAGTACAAAGAAGGCATGCCCACCCCAGCACAGCTGTACTTACAGCCAATCATCATGATAGCTACTGCGAAGATCTTCTCAATGTCTGTGGACGGAGCAATGTTCCCAAAGCCCACGCTGGTGAGGCTGGTCATGGTGAAATACAACGAGGAGATGTAGACAGAGTTCTTGCTGGGACCACCTTCCCACTTGCCCGAGCCAGACCCATTAAACTGGTAAGGTGTGCCGATGTCCATCGCCAGCTGGTACAGCCAGCTGTTGTTGCGGATCGTCTTGGTGTCCTCATCGAAAATCTCATAGTCCCCGATGCTGTACCAGATGCAGGCCATCCAGTGCGCAGCCAGCCCAAACACACAGACCAGCAGGACCAGCACGGCAGCTCCATACTCAATGTAGTGGTCCAGCTTACGGGCCACTCTTCCCAGACGGAGCAGCCGGACAACCTTCAGAGAGCTGAACAGGCTGCTGATGCCCTGGGAGAAGAGGAACAGCATCACAGCCAAAGAACCAAAGACGCTACCCCTTCCCCACCTCCCCACCTAAGCCATTATTTGAAGTAGAGTATATTTTCATGAGATGCAGTATTATGCAACCTTTAAAAACTTGTAAATTGTTTTACAAAGTGTATGGAATGCAGAGCTCTCTTAACGTTTTCTTATTTCCATTAAAAAGAAAATAAGCAAATAACATTAGTATTATGTTATATAAAAATATACAAATATATATGAGAATCTTTGCATATCATTACTTAACTTTTAAGGACTGTATAGTACTTCATATTGCATAAGATGAAATATTTTAGAGGTTGCGTAATATTTATTTCACAGTGCACAATCTCAAACCACTGTATATAAGCAAATACATATAATGCATTGTCAAGTTATGGCAATTCAGGCAAGTTTAGTTAATTTATATATACTTTTGTTATATTTGTATATATTAATTTCTATAGCATTACTTTATAATTAGAAAAAAGTATTTAAAAGTAAATAGTTAAAATGTTAAAATTTAAAAAGAGCTGAAAAGAATACATAATCAAGCCTGTTTCCTCGGGAAGGTTACAGACATCATTGACCTAAACACGTTCAAACAAGGAAGCCAAGTGTTCTGAGGACCCTTCTGTTCCACCAGTTCCAGCCTCTGCCCTCTCAGGCTGACACTCACCAACTCCACCAGTCCAGGGCTGCGCCCCACATGGTAGCTCTCTACGAACAGTCAGGAGGTAGAGCAAAGACCGCCAGAATAGAAATCTGTAACACGGAGACTGAGACGCATGTGCGCCACTACCTTGCTGCGAATCTGGGCAACCCCATTACCTCTCAGTGCTGCTGTCTACGTAAATGAAGGAGGTGGAGTAGAGGATCTCTCATCCTCCTACAAACAATAACACACTCTCATCTTCAAGGGAAAGTGAAACACATTAAAGAAGTCACATCATTGAAACTAAAAACTGTTCTAAGGCGATGCCAACATGTATGCATGGAAAATCTCCGTGAACCTTTTCCTACTCCCAATCAAAGCAAATAAATAAGAAAACAAACAAAACAGGTATCAAAACAAGACTCTGTCCTCCCTTGCATAGCAAAAAATCTAGGGAAAGATGTCCTTTACCAAGAAGATTGACTTTTCACTTTTCTAAACATAAGACAGTTCCTAGGTCGCTGCTAGTGTTCCTCTTCACGACCTCCAGTGGGCAAATTATATCACAGACAGAAGCAAGACACAGAAACGTCTCCTGATGTACCTGTGTAAATGAGAGGCTCCCAAGGCTGTTCCTCTTGCTAGGCACACAGCTAAACTGTCTCCCAGTCTCCTTCCATCAGGGTGACTCCTGGGACTAGTGCCCATTAATGAAATGTAAAATACAGATGTGTCACTTGTAGGCTAAGGCACAACTCTTTCCCTTGGCTTGCAGAAAGCTAGGGGTTCTGTGGCTTAAATGACCTAACAACTGTGGACAAAAATATGGAAAAAGGCTGTGTCTCTGAATGACTATATGGAATACCCCACCACAACCACTCACCTTGAATTGCAGTAGGACATGAATGAGGAATAAACTTCTGTAACAAGCCATCAAAACTTAGCATGAGCTTCTCTGACAGACAGAGCCCTCTGTCATATACACACACGCGCCCTACCCAGGATAGTCTCGCCAAAATAGGCCAGAAAGAAGGCCGCCACACAAATTATTTTTGTTGAGGTGGTAGTGGGAGAGGTGAGATTTATTGCTCTTTTTAAAAACAAAACAGTTTCATAGCCATAAAACTTAGGACAAAAATAATCATGTCTCGTCTAACATATACTAGCAAAAGGCTTAACTCAAGAATCGTAACAGACTTTTCTTGATCATGGGACCACATGCTTAGAGATACTTAAGACTAACCAAAGCTCACCATTAGTATGGCCATGATTCCTCCCCGGGTCTCCTTTTCCTGCCATACACTTTTCTAAAAAACCTGCCATACAGAAAAGACTGAGAAAAATCCCTCCTTTTAAGGTGCAACAGACTGACAGTAAATGGGTATCCTCTCACTACAAGGCATCTGCCTTCTAACAGAGGGGAAACAAGTGTCAACAGTAGAATTAAAAGCATCCAATGCCTAGATCAAAGAGGTATTTTGGGAGTCAAAGGAGCCTTTCTGATCACTCTGAAATCAAACACCATGTAAGCAGCCACCTTCTTCCCACCTCCTCATAAGGGGCTCCTGAAACCATCTTCTAAAGCAGTTCTACTCTGAAGCGAGAACTTATGACCAAGGGCAAAAGTGCCTTATCATTTTCCCTCACTGAAATCCAAAGCAACATGCTTCTGTGGGCCCCTGAAGGAACGGTCACCCGTCTCTCCTAGAACTTTCCCCTTGACTCTCTCAGAAAACCCTCACCACAGTCATTCATAGAAAGAAAGGACAAAGCTCCATCACTTTCCCGACTTCCTTCTCACTTCATCCCGCCTCTTTTCTCCATTCCTTTCCAGTGGCCACTGCAATACATGCAACTGCTCGAGTGCCGTGCTGTCCTCGAGGCGGACAGTCCAGGCATCTCAGGAATTCCACACTGTGGATGCACAGATGCACCTCTGTGCTTGCTCACACTAGCTCTTCAGCCCAGAATGCCTGGCTGTCCCATGACTGGTCATCCTTCAGGCTGGTCACCAACTCCATACTGAAACCTTGCATTACTACCTTGTAGTCACAACCACTCATCAATTCTCCATGTGTCCACAATATTCTGTACCATCACCACTACACATATCTTTGCATGATAGTTTTCTGTACTGTACTATATCCAGAAGGAAAAAGTCACTTTTTACTAATTTTAGGAGTCCCATATTACATTGAATAGATCCCCCTCCAAAATCCATGTCCTTCTCAGAAACTCCAAATGAGTATGACTTCATTTGGAAATAAGGTCACTGTGGCCTACTTAATAAAGATAAGGTTATACTGGAGTAGTTGGTTTTGTAAGAAAAGAGAGGGACACAGAGGAAGAACACCATGTCTTCCATGCAGACCCAGAGCCAGAGCACTGCATCTTCAAAGCAAGGAACACCCCAAGGATTGCTGGCAACAGCACGAGCCAAGAAGGTTCACCCATGGCCCTGTGGACACCTTGAGTTCAGACTGCTTGTCTCCAAACTGTCAAAGGAAGTTTTGCTGTGTGTACCCATGGTTTGCAGTCATTTGTTTTGGCAGCTCTTGGAAGCTAAGAGACCCACGTAAGCACAGCACTTTTTCAGAAAGGGTCGCAAACATTTTCTAAACTGAGTTAAAGACTTCAAATTATTAGGGAATTCTTTCTCATTTTAAGGAGGCTCAGGAACAATATAAAACACGAACTTCTTCATTGTGTCATTATCTCCACGCACACAAATACTCTCTTACACAGTGGTTGCGTAAATTCTCTTTTTATTGCAGTAACAGCTGGGAGTCTAGTTGTTTAAAAGCATTTCAAGCTATTAACTTGATTCCCTCTTTACTTTCCTGAAGTTTAGTAGATGAGATAAATAAAACAGAATACTCCAAACTTTAAAAAAAAAATTTAGTACACTGAAAACATGACAGCACCATATGGCAGAGGAGCGTGTTTCCCCAGAGACTTCTTGCATCAAAAACCCACCGAACATTTTAAATAGTTCCAGAGTGTTCTTTACCACAACCTTGAAATTAAAAGAACCCAGAATTTCAGGTCGGGTCAACTTGGATGAAGGAACACTGAGAATCTACTTGCAAGCTTCCTCCCTAAAGGCCAACAACAGTGGCTGGAGAGAAGGCTCTGAGAAACTCAAAAGCCCCCACGTACAGTGGTACTGATGCAACGCAGGTGAAAATGGACACTTAACCATTATCAGACTCATTTGTGTGCAAGCTATCAAGTCCTACCTAATCACCCAGCTTAAATAAACCATTTGCTTAAATCTGTCTTTACCTTGCCTTCTCCTCTAATGAGGTTTACTAATTCTCTGCTGAATTCTGGTTTTTTCTCCTGTCATAAATATAAAAGTCACAGACTGAGGACAACGAGTAATTGAAAAGACTCAGTCTTTCAGGTTCAAAGACAGTGCCACCAGGCTTCTAGGTCTGTATAGAGACACCAGGGCACCCCAATTCTGCACGTTGCCTTTTTGAAGATTTTTGTTTCACTGTTTGCAATCCCACGATACTCGTGACTCTCCCTTCCTTCATCCCTCTCCTTCTCATTCCTCCCACTGAGTCCTCTGGAACCCACCATCACAGGGAGAGAAATCCCAAGCTGTTCGAAATCTCTGGATTTCCACCTACCTCCTTGCTCTAGGTGGAACCTGGCTTTCCCCTTGCATGCTGATTTTCCCCATTCTTCCCACTTAACATCTGCTGCTAAGAGTAGGGAGCTTTGCATCTTCCAAACAAGGACTAT
>RJWT010056171.1:0-10063 GCA_004365215.1 Cuniculus paca
AAAAAAAAAAAAAGGGTTCTTAGGCACTACCTGGGATCTTCGAGTGCACCTGGTACATGAATACCGCCATTCGATCTATGCAGTATACATAGGCATTATTTACGAAGCAGCATTATTAACCAACCGTGATACTGATGAAGAATGCTGTTCTCAGTGCACCTGTGTTCTGTATCTTATAATTTCAGCATATGTTTGTGATAATCTGTGGTTTAAGATTAAACATTTCCACCACACAAATTATTTCTCAAGTTTCTGTATTTATAAGAAGAGAAAATTTAAATGAAAATTTGAATCTTGTTTCAAAATACCTAAATCCAATAAGCAGAAACTTGTAGTATTCCAACAAAAATGAATGGTCTTAGTGAGCTCAGGTTTCTAAAGTCAAAAGATAAATTACTCTAGATGAAAAAATGAACTTCCGCCTTCCTCCCATCTCCCTGCTCTTCTCTCTCCACTCTCCTCCCTTTCCTTCCTCCTCCTTCTCCCTCTCGCCCCCCTCTCCTTCCTCCTCCACTTCCCCTCTTTTCTCCCCTTTCCCCTTCTCGCTGCCGGGACGCGCACGAGCGCGATGACGTCAGGCACGCACAGCCCAGGAAGGACACCGGCTACCACTGAGCGTGGGGGCGCAAGACCACGCCCAGGGGCGGGGCTTGACTCCGAGGAGCAGCTCAGGGGCGGGGCTTGGCTCTCAGAGGAGGAGCTCGGGCGAGCGTGTGGGGCCGGGACTGAGCCCAGTCTCTGCTCCCGCGAGATCCGCGGTGGTAGAGGCGCTGGGGGTCCGATGCTGGGATCGCTTTTGAATCTGGTCCGAGCCCTCAAAACGGCGATCCCGAGAAGGTTACAAAACAAGTGCCTTTTGAACACAAATCTGTTATGGAAAAACGGGACACATTTGTCCAGGCGGGGTCTAAGGAGCTGGTCAGAGACGTGCAGTTTGTTCAACTTGATAGAAATACCTCTGATCCTTTCAGCCTAAAAGAGTTACCAGATGATTTGTCAAAGAAGCAAAAAGAAGAATTATGGCAAAGACTGAAGAATTTATGAACAGAAGTACTGTTAGAAAGCCCAGTGGATAGGCGGCAGACAGTAGAAGTTCACGATGAAGATAATATGGAAACGGTGCGAGGTCCAAAAATTAAAGAAAAAAAAGCATAGAAATACTCCGTACAATTATGCCTGTGATTCTGGCTTCTGTCTCTAATAAATGAAAGTGAGAACTACGAGGTCCTGTTGGAACGTGCCCAATACTAACTTGCATTTTATGTGCGTTGCCGGAATCTTAAACCGGCTGCACAGCTCCAACCACGTCCTGTGCGTCAGGTGGGAGCAGGGCCTGACTGCCAAGGAGGACCTGGGGAAGACGGCTTTGGACACGCTGCTGAGGAATCTGGAAACCAGAGCCAGGCAGATGTGAGTTGGCTGTGGCGTGTTCATCAGGCTTTATATTCCTTTGATTATAACTCAGAGGAGAGTAATTAAAGATATATTGTTTGAGTGCTTCATGAATGTTTACATAAGAAAGAAAAATGAAGATTTCTTAGTTCTTCGGTTGGAGTATAAACTTTATTAAAACGACTCATGGAACCATTAAAAACCGGTTACAAGGATTACAGAATTCTCTGATGGTGCACACTGCAGAAATTTATTTCAGAGCTTGGAAAAAAGACTTTGGGGAAAATACTAGAGACTGTCGTAAACGACTGCATCCAGGACTTTATGTTGCATGGCATCGACCTTCCAAAGAAGTCTCAGTGCGCTCCGAAGTACAGGAGGTACTGAGATACTTTCACCATCAAAAGAATGTTAAGCGGGGAGTGGAAGAGGTGCTGTATGGATTTGGAGAAGACTCAAGGCCAGAAACTGCTGCATGGTTTGTCGAGGCGTTTCCTGTTCTGGATCCTAACTCCTATGCTATGGAGATGGATAGTGAAATTTAGAAACAGTTTGAGAACTGTGTAGCCTTCTAGAAGATCCTTATCGGATCCACAGGGATCCTTGGTGTTTACAAAATAACCTTCAAGTACTGGGAAAGGATGTCATCCACCATTCTCATTGATCTGAGGAAAGTGGCATTTGATACCAGCTTAGTTGACATGCGTTGCCCTGTCTTTAAGTGCCTGCTGGTAATTTTCGGCAACAGACCAAGCCACCTTTTATAAGAACAGCTGTTGCCAGTTGGAGTGGCTTTTGTGGATATGCTGCTGAAAATCAAAACTGTGTAGGCTGTGAAGTTTTGGAAAATATGCCTCATGGAGCACATTTTGGTTCATCTGGAAACAAAGTCTTAACTTGCATTTCACTGCCTGGTGAGCCTCATTGTCAGCCCTTGCCTGCCTGTGAACCAGCTGGGGAGGTCTGGTGTGAGTGCGGTATCATGCTGATCCCAAGGAACCCCCTGGCTGCCTGGAGCTTGTATCAGCATGCCCACGAGCACACTGCCTGCACCAGCATAGCAAAACTGATCCATGTTACATGCCACTGCTTGAATGCCAGCATCCAGAGAACATTAAGAGAGCATCAGGAGGGCCAAGAGAAGCAGGAGAAGGCGAATGTGAGCATTGGGGACAAAACACTATCAGAGAATAACACTGAGTCCATGACAGGTTTATTTGAAATCATTGTGATTCTCTGGAAGAGCATCCATAAAAGTCTGGAGAACAATAAAAAGGCAAAGGTTTACACTTTTAAGTTTGCCTCTGTTCTTCCAGAATACAGTAACCTGGAAGTACAGTGGACCCTTGAGCTATAGATGGCCTGACATACGAACAACTTAGGTTATAACCACAATTTTAGTTCTAACTTACCATCAAAGTCTTGACTCAAATGCCAGCCGCTTTGCTCCCAGATGGTCTGAGAAACAGATCTGACCCTTAAAGAATTCTAGAAGGAACATCACAACATCTTTTCCTGTATGGGGTTCACTGAGAAATCCTGGGCCAGTGTCTCTTTAAGGATACTGAGATCTACCTGTATATAGGAGAGAGGCTTTGAAGGCTGCATAGAGGAGCCTCAGCCACCAACTGACAGCTTGAGTTACAGCCAGCCTTTGGGGAGCTAATTGAGTTCATAAGTTGAAGGTCCACTCTATTTAAGGTCGATTGCTGCAAGATCCCTTTGTTCCTGCCAGGGCCCACTATCCCTGTGTTTAGCTGCAGGAAACCACTGCATACAAAAGCTAGTGCACCTTGCTGGACTGTCTGTGGTGGGGCCTGTCCTGGAGCTCATCAGTAACTGGCTGCCAGGGAAGCAGCCCCAGGTCAAGGATAAGCATCAAGTGCAGATCCAGGACACATGCCCAGTGAAGCCCACTTTGGCCTTGGTTTACCTGCAGCACTTGCTGACCTATCCAAAGAACCAAGAGTGCCTGCTTTGCACCCCACAGGAAACTAAACCAAATTTTAAAGGCACTTGAGGTGCAGACCTAGATTCACTTCTGTGGTCACCAGGTGGGAAGCCCCAAAACTTCAGTGAGGCCACTGCTCTACAAGCCTTTTACCTCCACTGCCAGCAGAGCCTTTATCTTGAGCACAAATTCTGCTTGGAAGGGAAAGTCCACTGAAAGACATTGGCTTTTGGTTAGAAAGCAAGATTTTGTCTTTTCTTCAAGACAAGAACAACACCTGAAGCTCCATCAGCAAATCATCTAGACCTACCTGTGTCTAAAGATGTTGTCATAAATGCCCTTGGAGACCCAAAGTTTCATTTACAACTTCTGCTGGGGAATCTATTTTTTTTTTTTTTGGTACCAGGAATCGAACTTAGGATCTCACATTTGCCAGGCAGTTGTGCCACTGAGTTATATCCCTGGCTCCTTTGAGGGAATCTTGAAATCATGCAAACAGTGAATGGATGTTTTTATGTGTGGTTGCTTCTTAGCATTGTGAAAGAGGTCACTAGAAGTTCCTTGATTCAGAAAAGAGATTCAGATGAGAAAGTTACAGTGCTGTTTAACACAGCCTAGAAAGTGTTTCAGAAAATGTTGGAATGCATGGCACAGAGGTTCAAGAAGCAACCAGAAGAAGCCCTGGGCTCCTTCATTGTGTGCAGACCCTGCTTCATGAGTTCATAACCACCATGAGGACAGCCTGCTCCAAGGAGTGTACTTTGTATGCTGGTCATGTGCCTGTGGTGAAGATCAGCCACCAACTGTAGAAGATTTCTGACAATGAAGAGCAAACCCCACCACTGCATCTTTTTGACCTTCCACCATTTTCAAGGTGTTTTATGGGAACAATAATAAAGTCTTTGAATGTAATCAGGTCATTTCTGAGTGAGTCAAAGGCATATGTGACATCTGGTGATATTGTAGGCATCATGTACCTCATTGCAATTCTGCCTGTGATTTTGGTTATTGACAAAGATAAACACAGAAGTTTAAAAGTGAAGGAGGCTGCAGCCACTGTGCGCAGAAAGCTAAAGACATTCATGAAGACTACTCTGGGAAAAGATAGCTGCCAAAGATTTCTCTATGAGTTGTTGATAAGAAATTTGGGAGAACTTCTGAATTCCTGAGCAACAAATCTTTGGATATGTAGAAGTTGGAAAAGGACTCATAAAAAGTGAAGTGTGTGTGTGTTTTCCTGGTCTTTAATGTTGCCAGTAGGGTGGGATGGGACAGTAGGCATGAACAGAGAACTCAGAAGTTCCTAAAGGTTGCTTGCGGATGATGAATAATAAAGCAATATAAAAAATAGGAAGAAGATGAAACAATAAATGTCCAATTCTAAAACTATAGCATCAGATAGTTTTAAAAAATAGAATGTTTTGTCTTTTGAATTTACTCCCATTTGGAAATAAAAAATGACTTCATGCTTCTTATGAAGTAAAACATAATTGGCTTATGGGTGTGAAAACATTCTGAGGAATAATGTGTTCAGGAAATGGTTTGCAGAATGGAAAGAGGTGGAGAGAGGGATCATGTCATCTGGAGACTGAACAGTCAAAAGACTGACTAAACTTGCTGAGAAGGGACGATGCCATGAATGTAGTAGCAATACGGATCTTAGAGAAGGGGTAGACTGAATAAATAAAAAGTAGACACATCAAGACTTAGCAATTGATATGTGAGTAGTGGAGAATACAGAATTGGGGAGGTTGACTCTCATTTCTGGTCTAGATTTTGTGTTGTTCTATCAGACTTTGTTCTCTGCAGGATGCTTGAAGGAGACACAGATGTGCTTCAAAAGACTCCCCTCTTTCAGTGTCTCTAAGGGACATCCTGTGTTTCCTTATTGGAAAGCAAGCAGTTGTCCTTTTTATATGGCCAAATAGAAAGCTTGTCTTTAACCAGGCAGTGCACCCTGGGTTACTCTAAAATGTTCAGCTTTCCTAGATACATTAAGAAGCTCTGCTCTCTATCTTGGCTCTCTTTCTCTCTCATTGATGTGACTCATAATTGGGCTTTCCTTACTGACATTCTCATCATCTTCTTGCTGTGTGATACATCAATCAAAAATGCTCTTATCTTATCTCACCCTTTGCCTGAAGCTTCTAGAATGTGCTCTATGCTTGTGACTTTGCGGCTGCAATGAATAACTGACTTTGTTCCATCAGAGTTGTTGTGGTCTATCAGATTACAAACCCAGAAGCTAGACAATATTCCCTAGTGATTTTTTAAATTACAGATTAGTATCTATATACAAGAATGAACTCTTTTTTTTCTCAGTTTCCAAATTGGAAATTAATCAAAACATGCAGGTACTCAAATTGGTGAGTCCTGGGGAAGGGCAGTTTTCTAAAAGAAATGTCCAGGACTATTAGAAGGGAGAAGACATACTACTCAGCTGTTATTCACCATAACAAAGTACCCGACACAGTACTTAGAAGTAAAGAAAGAGTTATTTCAGCTCAGAGTTCTGGAAGTTCAACTCCAAGATCAGGCGGCCCCATTCGTTTGCGCTTCCGGCAAAGGCAGCGCGTTATGGTGGGAACACATGTTGGAGAGAGGGCTCACATCTCAAGTTAGGAAGCAGGGTCCAAGAGGAGGGGCTGAGGTCCACTAGAACACTTCAGGGTAACACCCCCAATGACCCGAAGACCTCTCTCCAGGCCCCACATCTTACGGGTCTACATCACCTCCTACAACCACCACTCTGGAGATGCAGGCTTTACATGTGGACCTGCAGGGGAATTTATCCAAGTGATAGCACTGGGTCAGACAGCTGTGCCCCTTTACTCTGTATCTTTCCTACATTCAGCTGAGTTTTGTTTTGTATATTTAAGCATTGCTTCTTTTCCATTTATGTTTGTTATGTTGTTTTGTTCTGCATATCCCCATCTTATATTTCATTCTTCCTGTCTCCATTTTTCCTTAGTATTTTGTGAAGATTTCCTGAGCTTGTGCTGACATTACTGATTTCTTTTTCTACAATGCCTATTTTGCAATTTTACTAATTCCATACATTTCAAATTATATCACTTATCTAGTTTTAAAATGTTTTACTCCATGTCTTACTATATAGTTCCATCATTTGAAAATATTCAAAACCATGTTCCTTCTTTTGCAATTTTATATGATTTTATTTCATTTTTATATAAACTAGATAAACGAAACTTAGAACAAATTTTTAAGCATGACTATAGGTTACCTTTATACAGCACTGAATTTATAATTTACACACATGTGCCTCTTCTTGAATTTGGAAGGAATAGTGTTTCTTGACTCTAAGGGTCATGCTTTAAGGTGTTACATAAATATTGGAATACTGTTATGACAATACAAATTGGTGAATTAATTTCTACTGATTAGGAAATTCATTTGCTTAATTTTCAGAAGGAAAGTAGTATACCATGTGCATGACTCATTGTTACTTAATTCCATTGTATGAGTATTAAGAGATGGAGGAGGACCCTGTTTTATGCCCTGCAGAGACTCACCCTGTTGTGCTGTGCTTGCTTGCTCTATTATAATAATGAGGCTTGAAAGCATGCTGAGCGCTCACTTCATGATGAGGAACTGCATGCAGGCTGATGCGCATGCGCAGATTCCAAGCTTTAGGTCCCCTTGTTCCAAACAGTGGGCACCCTATTGCTGCTGAGTAAGCAGTATTCATCTCCGCCTTTAACCATTTCTACTAATAAAACAGCTGCCCTCACTTTCCACTGGGGATCCTAGTTCTTTGAATTTTTCCACTCGGACTCTTGAGTGCTCCCAGGATCCTGCAGTGTAGACAGAGTTAACAAGGGGAGGTTGGTCTCCTCCTTCTCCTTGGCTCTTCTCTCAGAGGGCAGACTTGCTTTTGCCGAGCATGGTGCGCTCATGCTCTGGGCGCCTGGTGGGTTTGTTTTGGCAGGAAGTCAGCGGCCTTCATGACTCCTCACAGTCTTGGGCCTTACGGTTTCTCCACACAATGGGCTTACTTATTTTTTGATGAAATTTACATCAAATATTTACTACGGGCAAATTGTAAACTATGATTTTTAGTTAATTTTGACAAACTAAATGCCTTCATATTATCCAACAGTAGGAAACTGGAAATAGATTTTAAATGGCTTCATATAAACTTATTACTAGATCCAATGACTTTGAATATTTTATTTTTAGTTTTTTATGATATGCGTATATGAGGTATGCTAATCACCCTCCTCTATTTGTTTTTTTTTTTTTTAACAGATTACCAAAATAGAAAATGTTAATCATTTGCGTGATTTGAGAGTTTTAAATCTTGCCAGGAACCTTTTAAGTCATGTCGATAATCTTAATGGACTAGATTCACTAACTGAACTTAACCTGCGACACAATCAAATCACTTTTGTGGTGAGTACTCAATGCAATCAATATCTACTCTCTGGTTTTACGGCCATGATACAAATGTTATAGTATTGGTTTGTGCAAAGTCAGAATCTAATGTTATTTAATTGTTTTCTGGATTTAAACTGTGGATATTATTACTAAGTGTTGTAATATGGTGCTTTGGGGAATATTAAGGTGTTTTGCATCTTAAAGGATAAATGTAATAGAAACAGAATAGAAATGTTACCACTAAATGAATCAGGTAGTATAGGTGAATACTGAATCCTCTCCTGTTTTGTCATGGGTTTAGAATTAGAAAGAAAGTTATCAGTGAATGAAAATTGAGGAACTGTTGCACCAAGAAGAAAAAGGTACAGAGAGGAGCAGCTGAATGTCGTGAAGGTGCTTATTATCACATCCTAGGTAGTTTTTAGAGCGGCAACTTGGTATAGTAGAAAGTATTGCTTAGGGCACTAGAGGCCTAGTTTTGGTCTCAGTTTCATCTTTGATTTGCTGTGCAACCTTGAATAAATCACTTTAACTCTCTCGATCTTTGATGAATTTTTTCTAAAATGAAGGAAGGCATTGGGCTAAATTGTCTTGAGGATCTCTTTTGGCTTGTTGATTGAGGAAAGACCTAAAGGTGGTACAGAACTAGCACATGAGCAGGAAAAAAAGAGTTAGATCACGGAGGTAAGACTCATGATAAGAGCCTGTGGATCTCAGGTAACCTTGAATTAGATTGATGGTTTGCAGGATTTGGAGGTCTGTAACTAAACAGGGGCTGATGCTAAGGTATTTTGTACTTGTGCATATGTGGAGAGCTCTAGAAATAAAGCTGTTCAGCTCTAGGGTATGATACAGGCCAAGAGGACTTCTAATTATAAAATGTGAGTTGTTCTTTTATCAAGTTTCCTTTGTTTAAACCCTGTAAGAAAGTTGCATTAGGTTCTTTCTTGTATCATTTAAGCACTTTTAAAGGCACAGTCTAATTTAACTCTTTCAAAACACTGCATCCCTTAGGAAAGCATTAAGGTGCCACAGGTGGTACATTTGAAAAGGCGGGGTGGGGGGCAGTCGATGCCTCATCTCCAGGCTTCTTTGTGCAGACTGGTTTCATTTTGAAGTTTTTCTGGAAAATCGAAGGCAGTAAAATACTGTATCTTTTAGCCTGTTAAGGCTAATTTCAGAACCTTCTCCAAGACATGAATTTGTTGCAGAATTTCTAAATTGTGTCAAGCCCTGCCCAGATTGGATATAAATATTGGAACTGGGCTATTTACTTTAAAAAAAAATCCAGATCAGGTTAATCTCTTGGGTTGCTAAATCTCCAGAAACTGCTCAATCAGGATTTATCTGTCCGCAGGACACCGGATCTGGCAAGAATCTAGAAAACTTTGGCAGACTGGGGAACAGAAATCTGTTAGCCCTAGCATATTCCTGCCTGTCTTTTGGCTTTCATTCGGCAAGTGCATAAGGCATATCCAGGAAATTGCCTGCTCAATTTCTCATTTAGCGTCATCTCTAATCATTACTGTTACATCTTCAGCAGTGGTAATATCTTATGGAAAAGAAAGTTGTATTAATTTTAAAGTTAAAAAATGTTAGGGCTCATGTATATATTTATCATAATAAGTACAGTGCAAATTATTTTTAGGGAAATGTGAATATACATATAAGGATAAATAAGAAACTTCTTCCAACTCTTAAGTTTCTTTTCAAAAATTCTTGTACTTAAAAGATCCAAAAAAGTCTTTTCAATCTGAAGATACAATTTTCTCCATATCTTTTGTCCAGCATCAGTTATCACACTTATTCTTTTGGCTATTTTATTTTTTTCTTTCATGGTTTTGATTTTCTTCCATAGCTGGTAATCCTATTAAATAAAGGACCACATTAAGTGACTGCAGGATATTCTGCACAGTTGACTAGGTCTTGTTAACCGTCGGATCTCTCTCTAAAATGATTACTAGTTTGTGTAATACTACCACATTGGACTTCCCTTCAGGGTGAGTGGTAGGAAAAAAGCAGGCTTACACCAGAGTTGCCAAAATAAGAGAGATTTCACTTTGGGGGACAGAAGGACTCAGTTCCTTTCGTGCCGTGTGGAAATGCCATTCCTTCCCTCTTCTGATTGCCCTAGGTGAAACACTCACCTTCCACTCTGCTTTCACTCACTCCCCGACGACGTGTAGAGAGCAGTCCCGAGGTGCTGCTGCAGATTCCTTCAGCCAAGGCCTGTGTGCGCGCTTCCGTTTGGCGGGAGTGGGAGGGGTGTGGATTGCGGGCGTTCTAGGAGGAGCTGTTGAGTTGCAGACTTTTCATTACACA
>RJWT010056172.1:0-10069 GCA_004365215.1 Cuniculus paca
AAATGCAATATCTCATGCATGATCTCCAAGTAGAAATGGGAAGGAGATCACCAGGGAGGGAAAGGAATGGTGAGCTTTGCCTGGGGAGCCCCGATGAGCAATGCTATGCAAGCAGGCTCCTAAAGAAACAGTAAGAGTGTGCTCATCTACCTAGAGAGAAAGGTACTGAGGAAGAGAGGTGCACACAGTTGAAAGAATGAATGCTCAGAAAAATGGGTCATAAAGCGGAAAAATGAAGCAGCTGGATCTTCTTCCCGGAGTGTGAGATCTGCAGGAAGTCAAGAGCTGACCTGAGAAATTGGGAGTCAGATCACCAGGACCTTGAGCATCTAACTAGGGAGCTCAGAGGTGATCCTGAAAGTCAGAATCTGCAGTATGACGTTATAAAGGGGAAAGATCTGTGTTGTAGCACTCCTAACTCGGGTAGGAGTATAAACAGCACTTTTGAGGGTATGCTAGAAAGAAAACTATTTAAAAAAGCAAAACATAGCTCTCTTAAGAGTAATTATTAGCAATATTTAAATGTTCAATAATGAGGTGAACAGGATTACATGTTAAAACAAATTAATGTCTATACAGGGCACAGCATACTGTTTTTCCTGATTAGCATAAACAAAACCTCCATTTGCAATAATACAAACATATGCAACTGAATAGAAATACGACCTACTTCTTGTAATAGTAAATGGTTCAAAATCAGCTTGATACAATGGTGCAAGCATACTAGGAAATGCAATCATAGCACTGGAGCATTGTTCCCCAGAAACACTGGCTCCTTCAGAGTACCCTCGATCCTTTCCCTCTCAGACCAAAAAAGTGAGACTTACCTATATAGCTGCAGCCTCTATGCTTCCTTGCTATGCACTCTCGAAACTAACAAAAGCTGGCTGATGCCACCAACTGGCCACAATACCTGTTCTCATTAAGATAACCAAGGAACTCCAAGAGGCCAAGCCAGTGGCGGACATCAGTTCCTGATTTCACTGCATGACTCTACTTAGAGTCTGCTACCAGTCCGTGCTCTGAAATCCGCTCCTTTGGACTCACAACACTACAGTCTTTCTGGGGCTTTCTGACTATTCATTCTGAGTATCCTTGTGGCAGTCCCTCCTGTCAACCATCTTTTAGACATTGATGTCTCACAGGGTTGTAGCTCAGACTCCTATTCTTTCTAAGCAAGCATCCTTGCACAGGACTGTCTTTTACAGGTTTAGATAGCCTTTGGTGCTAAAATTTGCACCTTCTACTCTGAACTCTTCCCTGAACCTGAGACTTGAGTACCCAACTGTCTGCTGAACTGTATGCTTAGCTGCCCCAAATGTCTTAAGCTGAACTAATTATCTTCCTCACAAGATGGGTTCTACTTCCCACTCTCCCAGTTTAGCCCCCATCTGATCAGGCATGTCAGACACCTGATAGCTTTCTTCAAGATCTTTATGGCCATAACTTGCACTCATCTTGTTTTTTACAGCACTTGATTCAATCTCCTATCTCTTATGTCTATCTCTCTCTATTTTTAACCCCTCCTCATTGGTTTAAATCCTTCCCATTTTTTTCCCAAACTACTGCAAAAAACCTTGAACTGTTTCCTTATTCAGGCATCTTTCTCATCCATCCATCCACATGTACATCCTTCTGCCATAATCCAACAATGTGGCCAACTGCCTAATAAAGCTGAAGTCCCAGAGCATGGCACAAAAGATTCTTCAGAATCAGAACTAATGCTCCCCATCCATTTCACTGACTTCCTCTTGTGCCTGTGTCCTCTGAATCTGGAGTCTCACATAGCCCCTTGCATTCACATAACTTTCTGCTTCACCTTACAGTCTCAGGCTCCTAACTAAGCCTTTGCCAAAATTTTCAATGTCTGGGATGTACTGTCTCTTGTCATCTAGCCGTTCTTCCCTTAAACTCAAAACTTACGTTGAACAGCATCTCTGGTAACTGAGCTCAGAGTCAGCCCCTCTACATACCCTCACTACACTCTGGTCACACACCTCGATCTGTGTTTCAACGCTACAGAATTTTGCCACCAGCTGCCCCTGGGCAGGAACTATGTTTTACTCACATAGGTGATGTCAGCACTTCTGTGCATGCAAATATTGAACATATTCCATGCATTATATTAAGCTGAACTGAACAAGAAACAAATAGGAAAGTTTGTACATCTTACATGAATAATGCTGTTGATAAGAACAGGAAAAAAAACCCCAATACCAAATGGTATAAACACATAAATAATACAATTATACTTATTCTATATGAACGAGCCCCCAATTCTAGATTTTACTATTTCTTCAAGTCCAATGTGTAGGAAAATGTTTTTCACATTTTAAGGCACATGTTTGTAACTAGAAATTAAAACTTTTTCTTGAAGTGTGCTCATTTTCTAAACAATAAAGCCATGCATTTATCCACATTAGTAGTATAATCACACAGCCACACATACTTCTCCACTAACACATGATGTAGACAAATAAATCATCATTGTTCCAGACAGCTTGAGAATAATAGTGCTTGGGTTTTTCATAAAATAGTGGCATAAGGAACATTAATAGAACCATGCTCTGAGGTGATATTTTTTCACTCATTATTAATTACTTAGATCAAAAAGTAAAAGATAAATGCTAAAAAGGAGCCCAGAAATGAATGAATAGAATTGCCTCATCTAAGATCAGAAGTAAGCCTTATGGAGAACTACTATCAAAACTGCAAGAGACATGAAAAGAAGGCACCTCCTAAAAGCTGTTGCTGACAAAGCCAGCAGCACCCTGGCAATAAATATCAGCAATATTTTTCAACAACCACTGACATCCCGTCAAACAGTCCTAGGAGAGTATTTGCCATAATCTTTTGTTGCCTAATTAAAATAATGGAATAGCAATTCATGACTGATCATAAAAGAGCAAAGTTTTAAGACTATCACATTGTCTTCTACAAAGAAACTCATAAGAATTAAAGAAAAGCGGACTAAAAGACCTAGCATTCACCCAGGTCAGACCACTTCGTAGAGTTGGCAGATGACCATCAAATGGATGTATATGGATATGAATTACAGAGGGTCTTATGGTTAATACATTGTGTCAACTTGAGAAGTTTAGAAGTTTAACTGAGAGACTCAGCAGGGAGCCAGGGTTCTTACTTTGTAAATATCCTCATCCTGTGCAAAGGAAGGCCAAGACATTTTGTAAGTGCTACAACCACCCTGGGACGGGGGATGGCCTGTGTACAATTTAAGGGTAGAGAAGAGGTTTGCCTTTTCTCTTTTGCTCTGGCTGCTGCCTTGAAGTGTTGCCCCAGTACATGCCATCCTGCCATGGAGCCAGCTGATTATGGACTGAAATCTCCAGAAACTGTGAGCTAAATAAACCTTTTCTTCCCTAATTTTGGGTGTCAGGTGTTTGTCTCAGCAATGAGAAAAAAGTAACCAAGACAGAGAGTCCCAGGAAAAAGGGAAAAATATAAAATTTTTAAAAGGTCGATTTTTTAAATTACTCACTTTTCATAAAATCTACCTGGCTAGGGCAATCTACTAAACCACTGGACATCATGACCTACACAGGACTGGATACATAGTGTCACTGTGCATGCACTCCTAGGACCCAGGCAGCATTACCTGTTAATGTATGGGGAGCTAGGATTGTGAATCTAAGTAACTTGCCAGGTCTTAAAGTGGGAAGCACTGGATCAGACCCTAGTCTATTCTACTCTGAAGCCCCTATTCACAGCCACCTAAGCATCCTTTCAGCTAATGAGGGAGAGACATACATTCCTCTAAGGAAAAAGGAATGTGTATCAGTAGTGGGCACATCTATACCACTGTCATAGGAAGGTGGCTTGCCGAATGGGATGGTTCCCCATTAGAAAGGGCTAGCAGAAAGGGGCCAGCGGCAAGGGAAGTATGTTCCCCGTCTGGTTCTGTCCAAGTCACCCTGTAAAACCCTGGGCTCTTTCTTCTTTTCCACTCAAAGGTCCTGGTAGAAACAATGAAGAGGGGAACCCCACCTGCTGCAGGATGGGCTCAGGTATAGGGCCTACAGGCCCCTAAAAAGCAGCCCTGAGCGATGAGGCTGGTGAAGAAAGTGGAAGACTTAGCAACAGACCCTCACTACAGTAGCCACCATGGCCAGTTGGCAGCTCCCCTCTGCCCTGCTGCTTTTTAGCAGCCTCTCTGAGACAATCCAAGAATCAGTTTCAATTAAGCCAGCCTAAATCAATACATTTAAAGCAAAATGAAGCAGGGGAAAATGCTTGTAACACTGTAACAAAGCATAAGCAGTTATAACAGCAGAGCATTTCTAGAGGCCCTCTTCTCCTCCCCTAGCATGGTCTCTGCCCTTGTTTCCATCCAGGCCAAAAGTGCGCGACTGACAGTGGCTGGTAGGATCTCTGCTGGCTCAGCACCCTCAAGTTTTCGTGCAAGTGTCATCTTCTCACTGAATCTTTCCAGAGTCATTCTGATTAAAATGACAGCCCCACCTCCACACACACAGATTCATTTTTAGCTACTTAAAGCTTATGATATTTTTATATTGAAGCTGAATCACTTCATATTCATATTTTTACTTTTGTATCTCAATTTTTTAAACTGTAATGTGTCTTTTCTACTGTAATGTGACTTTTTTTTATTGATTTGTAGTGTATTTGTCATCTGAGGAGAATTTTGGCATCAGTAGAGTGGAGGACTTTGGTTTCTGCTTGCTGTGACTGGTGGTGTTCACCATGGTAACCAAACTGCCTACTGACCAACACAGTTAATTGACTAGTCTTTGTCAGTCTGGCACCTGCTCAGGTTGTAGACATCTTAGGGGTCCCACTGTGTACTCTTCCTCTCATGTTCTCTAAGTGCTGAGCAGTGAGTCCCCACTGCAGATATGGCCAGCACAACATGATAGGAGCACCTGCTCAGAAGTGTGTCAGCCCCCTAGTTCTTATCCACATCAATACCACTGCAGCAAGAAAGATAGAACTGTTACACAGCCCTGTTTGAAACCATGTCCAAACCCATCTGCCTCAGTAACAGGCCATCAGACCACAGTGGACACGTGGCCCACACAGAACCAGGCTTGGAAACTGTCTGGACTTGAGGCATACACTCAGGAGTCACTGTGGATGAAACAAGGAAACAAGCCTCTGCAGGAAGGGCAGGGCAGAGCACAGCAGAAAGACAGACAGGGCATCAGCACAAGTAAGGGAGGCAGAGGGCAAGGTAGATGCTATAGTCACCTGATTGGCTGTTTTCATTCACTCAGCATCACTAGCAGTCACTGCGTATCACGACTATACCTGACTTTGGGAGACCAGAAGGAACAAGACAGCAGAGCCCTTGCCCTCACAGCACTCATCACTTACATGGCTGGCCAGTGAGTATTCCAAAAGATAATCACAAATTACAATGTGTGACAGAGGACACTGACACAGAGCAGCAGTGAAGAGTGAGGTGGTGGTATGGGATATGGTCAAGGGAATGGTGCTTAGCTGAAATGCAAGGATGAGGAGGCAGTGACAAGGGGAGGTGAAGACAGTTTTGGAGAGAAGCAACCACAAGTGTGAAGAACTGAGTCTGTAAGATCCACAATACCTTCACAGTGTATACCTCTTGTCAACTTCAGCTCCTCAAAGGATCTTCTATGAAATGATCAAAAGACTTTCAATAAGGTCAACAGTCAAATAGACAGGTGAATGCATGAACACAGATGCCAGGCAGCAAGCAGACAAAAAGAGCAAGACTAAATGATTCACTTGAAAAAAATCACAATGAATCAATCACAAATTTTGCATATGTTTTATGAACAGTTGCTCACTTAATCTTTACAGTGCCTGCTCAATATTATGAGTTACCAAATAAATAAAAATTATAACATGATCTGACTGGCTACTCACTATGCTACAAAACTGAGCATTTTTAATAACATGAAGTGTTAAAAATAAAAGTTATTATGGAACATACATCTGGTACAATCTTTTGAAAAATAATTTGGCAGTGGAATGCATAGTCACAATCACCAAAACAAAACAGCCACCCTACTCCTGGAAATGTATCCTCAGGAAAGAACTGAACAGGAAGAAAAGTTTATTTACAAGATAAAGTCCCCTAAGGTGTAATTTATAATATAGAGAGGAAAAAAGAAAATAATATGAGAATGGTTATATAACTCATGGATCACTATCTTAAAGCAACACTATACAATTCCTAAACTTACTACTTGTGGACTGCACAGCAATAGAGAATAACCACAATATTAATTTCAAAGCTACAAGAATGATACTTACATTTTTCTCACAGGTGTATAATCATTCCATGTGAATAGGAACAAGTATTTTAAAAGAATCATTCATATGTATGTTTCACAGTTGTGGCACCCTTTTAGGAAGGGGCTGACTTTTGTGACTTGTTTTAATGTCATCTCTACCCTAGCAAAAAGGCATCTCTGTCTTGGACAGCCTGGGACATTTTGTCTACTGCACAAAGCCCAGACACAGATCTGCAAATAATAAACCTATGTGGGGATCAGAATTAAGCTCAGTGTTAGAACACTTGTCTGGCAACCAGGAGGCCCTGGGTTCGGTGCTCAGCACCAAAAAATTAAAAAGCAATACTATGAAAAAATCAGCATGGTACCGGAACCAAAACAGACCTAAAGATTAATGGAATAGATTAGAAGATACAAACACAACTACAAACACACTCATCTCATCTATGACAAAGGAGTCAAACATGTTCACTGGAAGAAAGATAGCCTCTTTAATATGAGGTGCTGCAGAAACTGGCTTTCCATATGCTGAACACTAACACTAGACCCAAGCCTATCATCATACACTGAACTAAAGTCAAAATGGATCAAAGATCTAAATATTAAAACAGAAACACTAAATCTGCTGGAAGGAAAAGTAGCTAGAAATCTTGAAGACACAGGGAGATGCAGAGTTCACAAACAAAAATCAGACTGCATGGGAACTACTTCCCAGAATCAACAACTGGGATCTCGTCTTATTAAAAAACTTTCGCATGTCGAGACCATGTGGGACCTAGGAAGACAAAGAAAAGTCAGATAGCAACTCCCGAGAATCAGCCATGCTGGAACTGGGAGGAGCCAATCAAGGATCCAACTAGCTGGCCTTTCTGGTAAGCCACGCAGACCATGAGGGACCCAGGAAGACAAGGAAAAGTCAGCAACTCCCAAGAATTAGCCATGCTGGGACTGGGAGGAGCTGATCAAGGATCCAACTAGCCAGCCTTTCTGCTAAGCTGCATAGACCATGTAGGACCCAGGATGAGAAAAAGTCAGTGCCTCCTGTATGCCTACAGGCATGCAGGCTTAAAATCACCAAACCCTCTTACCCCATAAGCCACCAGCTGGTTTGGAGGTCAGCCTGAGCTGATAGCAATTGAGGTACAAAAAGCACCTGAAGGATTGCATTGTTAGGTTGAATTTACAGGCATGGGATTGACAGTCTGAGAATGTATAGGAAGGATAACAGTATGCAATACAATAAATATGGGGTTTTTTTTCTGTCTTGTTTTTAAAGTCTAAAATTGTTCTGTTTTGTTTTATTCTTTTTTTTTTCTTTACTGAATATTCTGTTTTGATTGGTTTTATTCTGTTTTGTTTTGGTCTGATTTTGCTATAACTGATGGAATGGAAAACTACTGTGAAGATAACAAGATGTATTATAGTAGCCATTGTTGTTTTCCCATTACCCTGCTTTGATACTCTGTACCAACTTCACTGCTGTGTTTTGATTGGATTTATTCTGTTTTGCTTTGTTGGGTTTTACTATCTTTAAAATAAAAATAAATAAATAAAACTTTTGCATGTCAAAAGAAATCTCCAACAGAGTGAATAGAAAATCCACGAATTGGGAAAAAAATCTTAGTCAACTGTCCCTCAGGCAGGACTTCTTTCTAGAATATGTAAAGAATTAAAAAAAAATCAGGTCCCCAAAATTCAAAGATCCAATCCAAAAATGAGTATCTGAGATGAAAACACACTTCTCAGCTGAAGAAATACAAATGGCAAATAAATACATGAAAAAATGTTCAGCATCATTGGTCTTTAGAGAAATGCAAATTAAAACAACACTGACAATCCATCTCACTCCTGAAAGAATGGCCAGGATCAAGAAATCAACCAATAACAAATCCTCTAGGGGATGTAGAGAAAAAGTAACCCTTCTCCACTGTTGGTGGGAGTGCAGGCTGGTGCAACCACTGTGGAAATCAGTGGAGATTCCTCAAAAGGTAGGACTAGAGATTCCATTTGACCCAGCTATCCTGCTTCTGGGCCTTTTCCCAGAAGAATTGAAAACATCATATCACAGTGATATATGTGCACCCATGTTTATAGCAGCACAATTTGTAGTAGCCATATCTTGGAAACAACACCAGTGCCCATCAATCAAGGAATGGATAAAAAAGATGTGGTATTTTTATACAATGGAGTATTACCTATAAAGAATGATTGTATCGAGGCTTTTTTAATGTTAAAGAGAATAAAACAAAACAAAGTAAAACAGAACAAAGCAGATCAGAACAAAACAATGCAAGCAATACAGAACTTGAAAACAGGAAATCAACCATGGCTACCATAGTGTCTCTTGTTTTCTTCAAAACAGTTGTTCATACCTTCACACACAATAAATTCAAACAAAAGAATAACATAAAATCAATCAAAACAGAACAATCAAAGCCTTATAGGACTTCATACCAGACAGTAAGAAATCAACAATGATTACCATAATGTCCCTTGATTTTTTCAAAAGAGGTGTTCACAACTTCTCACATATTGCAATCAAATAACAGAAAACAGACTTAAACCAATGAAATCAAATAATAAAAGCATTATTGGATTTCAGAACATGATGATAAGAAATCAACAATGGCTACCATAATGTCTCATTTTCTTCAAAGTAGCTGGTCATACCATCATACTTAATAAAATCACTTCTTGTAAACTCTTTAGGAGCAGTTCTAGGCATGTACAAGCCTATACATGTACATTTGTCCTTTCTGCGTTAGAGGGAATAACAAAACAAAATACAAGAAAAACAAGAAACAATAAAGCCAAATAAATAACAATAACAGAGAGCCCAAAACAATAACAATACATGCTTTCAAAACAAGGTGGTAGGAACATACCAAAGGTTGTTATTTTGTATAGTTATGTTCAAAAGAGTTACTCAGATTACCAGATACAGACAAACAAATCTGATCTAATGCTATGAAGGTTAACTATTTTGTCACAAGAACTAATAGAATTAGCAGGACAATCATCTTAGCTATCTTAAGTGTACATATATACACAAATTTATATATTTTTCTTTTCCCTTCCTTCTTTTCTCCTTTCCCCTGAGTTGCGTTTTCCTTTGAGCAGTTTCTTACTCTTTCACCATATTTATTGAAGATTTTGTATCTTATTGACTCTTTCAGTTTCTTACACTAGGGAGACAATACAGTGTTTAAACATGTGTTTGATTTATTTCACTTATGAGTATGGTCTCAAGTCTCATCCATTTACCTACAATAATAGTCTTACGGTGATCCTCCTTTATCACTGGGTAGTTCCCCATTGAATAAAATACCACATCTTCTTTGTCCACTCCTTCATTGATGGGCATTTGGGTTGCTACCAAGATTTGGCTATTACAAATTGTACTGCTATAAACATAGGTGCGCATATATCACTGAGGTATGATGTTTTCAGTTCTTCTGGGAATATGCCCAGAAGCGGACTAGCTGGTTCAAATGGGATTTCTAATCCTAGCTCTTAGAGGAACCTCCAGACTGCTTTCCACAGTGGTTGCACCAGTCTACACTCCCACCAACAGTGGAGAAGGGTTCCTTTTTCCCCACGGCCTCTCCAGGACTTGTTATTCATTGTTTTCTTGATCCTGGCCATTCTTTCAGGAGTGAGATGGATTGTCAGTGTTGTTTTAATTTGCATTTCTCTAAAGACCAATGATGCTGAACATTTCTTCATGTATTTATTTGCCATTTGTATTTCCTCAGCTGAGAAGTGTGTTTTCATCTCAGATGCCCATTTTTGGATTGGATCTTTGAATTTTGGGG
>RJWT010056174.1:0-10073 GCA_004365215.1 Cuniculus paca
AAGTGCTAACAAGGACTTCTCATGAAGAAGGATGGGAAAGAATGTACATAAAAGAGATGCAATTTCTATAAACAAGAAGCATTTAATAAACATTATGTGCTTAAAGTTCATTTGTTTAGCATTTTGCAACCAGCAATTTATATCTACAGTATGAACACAACTACTGTGAAAGTGTGGATGGAAACTAGACTGAATATACTACAAGAAAAATTGTAGAACTTTTTGATTAATATAAGAAAGATAAACCCTGATGGAATTATTGATACGTTTTTATTGTTGTTTGTCTAACTACAAAAGTGATCTAGAAAACAATTATTCTATTTAATCTTTAGTTGTTTCACTTTGACTGTTAGTAATATTTAAAACATTTGAAATCCAGTAAAATGTACATATAAACTATTTTTGATATATTAAACAGGTTCTTAGTATAAAGTACATCTAATTTAAAAAGATCTTTCAGTGTACTTTTTAAACATAACTAAAGAAATAAGGCAGAACATTTCATCTTTCTTAGTCTAGAGGACAATTTCTCAAAGATGACAATAAAAGACATATAAATGACTTTGCTATCAAGCAGTTACAGTGTCTTTGAGCTCCCCTAAGCAGATATTAAATATTGCAGAAGCCACAGAGGTATTGTTCTGTAAATAGCATCAAAGCATAAGTTAAGAGTAAATAAATAGATGTGGAATAATTGGTAATTAATACTATAATTTATTTGATTGTAAAGTATGCTAGTTATGCTGTTTTTTTTTATAATTGTTATTTTTATTATTTTTTGCATTACTGAGGATGGTACCAAGGGTTTTGGAGTGAGCTGTGTCCCCAGCCCTTTCTGGGCTCAAACGTGCCATATTCCTTCTTCAGTCACCCACAGTGCCCCACCATGTGAAGATACTGTACTTTTGGTACAGTGGTTCCCTTCAAAAATCCTTCTCCCTTGAAAATTGATTGCTACGACTTCTCAATAACATTGGGGGGGAGGGAAAAAATGAAAAACAGTAACAGTGAAACACAGAATCGGATAACAACAATTCGATCTCTAATGAACAAAGAACAAAATTCCTCAACAAGATACAGGCAAGCAAAAGGAAACAAATCATCAATCAGATCATACATCATGACTGAGGAGATTTTATCTCACAAATGATTCAACAGACACAAATCAGTACATGTAGAAATTCATATAAACAGAAACAAGCACAAAAATTTTATGATAATCTCAATAGTAGGAGAAAATTTCTTTGACATAATCTAACATACATTCATGATAAAATATCTGAAGAAAATAGATGTAAAAGGGCTTTATATCCATCTGATAAAGACCATTGTGACAAAGCAATGACAAACACTTGATCCTCTGATGTGAATATATTTGATTCATGTAGCTTTACTCAAATGAATTGCAGACACACTGCCTCCCATTTTGAGAATCTTTTGTTTTTTTGAAATAACGCTCAAACTCTTTTGAAATTTCAGATAGGTGAATAGGAACTTAGCAGGTGAGAAGGCCCAACTCATCCTCTTTCAAAAAATTTCTGCTAATGTCTGACACAGGTTAAAAAAAAAAATCCCAAAGTTCATTCGTTGCCGCATGATTCCAGTTTGGCTTTGAATGTAGCCGCGTTACCTGCTGACTTGAACACCACTCTGATTCACCCCTGAAATGAAAGTTTGAGTTTGTTGAGTGCATTCAGTATGTCAAAAGAGCAAGTTTTGGAACCCATTCCATATCAGTGAACTGTACTACCAGCGGGGATTGTTCTGCCAAAATAAATTTCTAGTGGCTCTCGTAACTCGAAAACTCTGGCTAGTGATCTACCTTTAGAATGCCATCTCATTGCTCTGTGTAAGAGAAGATAGATATGTGTCCATAGCCTGTCAAAGGTGCATGAACAGACATGAGTTAAAGGCATGTATTTCAATATCGTAGATAATGTTGATGACATCCTAAAAAAAAACATCGTTATGTTCAGGTGACATTTTTTGGCTTGCCATAATTCCTGTATGAGCAACACAATATGTGCCCTCATACCCTGAAGTGACTTCTTTGACCTGAATATCGAAACCAGGAAATCATCCTGTCATGGCTGCTGTCTTCATTACTTTTGTCTTGTTCCTGAGATAAACACCTGACACCCAAAATTAGGGAAGAAAAGGTTTATTTAGCTTACGGTTTCTGGGGATTTCGGTCCATAATCAGCTGGCTTCAAGGCAGGGTGGCATGGCACAGGGGCAACACTTCAAGGCAGCAGCCAGAGCAAAAGAGGGCAAAACTCAAGCCTCTACCCTCAAATTGTACACAGGTCACCCCCCACACCTTGTCTAAGCTTCCACCTTTATTTTACTTTTTAATTATTCTTCTTTTTCTTATATCATGGGACTATAGCTCAATGGTAAAGCATTTAACTAGTATGAATAAGGCACTAGGTTTGCGAAACATAAAAAGACAGGGAGAAAGAGCCAGAGAGGGAGGGAGTTATTAAGCCAGGATTCCACTTTCAGTTTGTATGGTGATGTTTTTAACAATGAAGAGCATGAAAGATGAATACAAGAATTTTTTTTTGTAAGATTGATATTACAAATACAAGAAGCTCTGAATCTCATCGCCTGGTTTCTCAGTAAATCATTCTTTGACAGATCATCATTTCCCTAGTTATGGTTCTCGAACATGCTTGTTTGACGCAAACCACACAGGGATTTGCCTGTTGAAAACTTCAGTTTTTCAGATGCAAAATTGACTAATCCATTGAGATTAGTACTTACAGAACAAGTGAGGTCAAAGAGATCACTATAGAATGAGTTCTTGAAATAATTTTTATGGCTTTTTAAAAAGTAAAAATTTTTTATATGATGAAAATAATTGGCAACACTAAACATTTAGGAATAGGTATGTTGTATTTTTATTTGTAGTTCAGCAATATATAAATCCAAATGATATTTGATCTTTTAAATACTATCTGCCCATATTCACAATTTCAGTGTTTTATATCATTGTCTAGTGAAATAGTTTCTGATGAAGAAAATGGTTAACTGGTTACCTGAACATACCAGGGTTTGTTATAGCAAAAATTACTTTAAATGCTTTTCAAGAAAAAAGGTATACAATAAAGAAAATGAGGAACAACAAAAATACAAAAAGGATGTTTGCTATCAATCTTAAAGGAGAGATTCAAATTTTCATCAATCACTGAGTAATCTTTATGCTTTTTGTCAAGATACACTCATATGATACTTAGAGATCCAAATATAAAGTAAATCAGCACAGGCATCTTGCATATAATATTTAAGAAGGGAATATACAGTTCATTATGTATTAGTAAAAATGAAAAAATACATATGACCAATTATTCACATCAGTCACATGCTGCATTTAGTCCTATGGTGTTGTGCTTAACTTCTTTCTTCTACTAATAGTTCATCTCCTTTGCCCTCTGGCTATCATTTTAAATGGTTATTTCTCTTTTATTTGGTGAAGGATTCTTGGTGGCCCTGACAGCATTGTGTCTGGTTATCTTCCACACAAGGAAGCAGAAGAAATGCCCCATGGAAATCTTTGGATGCCAACTACATATTTATTTAAACTATTATATATAGCAGGATCTGTCATTCTAAGCAGTACAAAAATTCACTCCATTTTCTGTTGGTTTCAGAGTCACAAACCCAAACTATCCAGCAGATAGGCTCAGTATTGAGCCATCAAAATCCTCTCGTGTAACTAATTGAAATTTAAAAATATAATTCCTTCCTAATCGATGCCCCAAGTTTCATCTAAGAGATTTATGGATACTATGCATCCATTCAGTTCTTAATGTTGGAAACTAAACAATTAAATCTTGCTGACTCTCAACTTTATGTTTTGCACGTATAATATGCAAGAGACTAGTAAGAGATAGACCGAGAAGCTTTCTACCATGCTTAAACTGATAATTCAAAGTCCCAAACCGGTTATTTCGCATCTGCAGCTGAGGTTATAAAGACAAAAGAGATGAGCCACCATCAAGTATCGCAGTAACTGATGTTTTTGCACTTTTTATATAAGTATATACTGTGGTCTGCCCAAGCCGTGACTTCAACAAACACTCTGTTGAGGCATACCTGAGAATTTATGGGTAGATGTGCAATTCCACAGCTCACAAAAACAGCATTCAGGTTTCACTGCCAATGAAACTTTTACTGCCTCCCAAAGTGATTGGCAGTGATTGACATTACTAGGTTAACATTTTGATGTGAAACCACTTTTGGAACTATTTTGTACTCCATTAACAGTTTTCCAGAGAAAATGATAACAACCATGTATACTTTCAGAAAAAGAAAACATTCAAAATAGAGATATGGTATTTATAAAATCATTAGATGTTCTGGAAGAGTGAAGTCACTAGATTGTCCTGTGGTTCTTGTTGTGTTGTCATTATTGGTTTTGTTGTTGTTACTGTGATTCGCCTTAGACAACCAGATATTTGCTGCTAGCAAACATGTCATAAAATATTTGGAAATTGCCTGTGATTATTGAAACTACCCGGAAGAGCCATAGAGTTTATTGAGCTCAATATCTCCTTTCATCTATAGTTACAGGTGTCACAAGATGGATAGGAAACTATCCCTTTGAAATGCAAGATAAAAACCAAAGGAGAAAAGAGTCAATATAAGCTCACTGTCCTTTGAGTCTGAGGGACTGAATAGAAAGTGACATGTGAAATGTGATAGAATCTGCATATTTTTATTCAGATTTTAAAAATAATTTTAAATGATTGAATGTGACTATCACCTTAGTCACCCTTAGAAATGCTATAGAAAATTAGTAAATATTTGTCTCTTTCTCCATAATTCCTTGAAAGAAGCATCTGAGTGCTTTTTCACTGCTAGATCTAGGTTAAAGAGCAGGTGCTGCACAATTTTGGGAATAATGCCATGGTTCTCCACATGGCGCAATTACTGAATGCTTCTTGAAGCACAGAAATTATCAGATATTGAGGGATAATGACTAGACATCAACACGAGTGGCAACCTGCAGCGGCGTCACCACCCACATGGCTACATGGTGTCTTCAACCTGGAATAACTTGTGATCACTGGCAATGGATAAAGCTGATTTGCTACTCTGACTACTTGTGATTTGCCCTTCCCTGCTGTTATGGAAATATCATTATAACTCACAGGAAAGCTGACAAAAAGAGTACCAAAAATCCATTCATTGCCATTGTTTTTAATTTTCAACTCTCTGAAAACAGAAAGTGAATATTATCCAGTACAAGGCAAGGCTTTTTTAGGTTATCTAAGTGTACACTATCAGTACCTTCCTTTGAAGTTTTCCCAGGGGGATACAGGCAATGAAAACCTTACAAACTCTTTTCCACAGCCCACAGACTAGTGCTTCATCTGCTGTAAGTAGAGAATAGGTTCATTCAAGTGTGTTGCTGGAAGAATAACCATAAGCGCAGTAATATTCAATGCCTACCAAATGATTAACTACTTTATAAAAAAAACACTTTAATACAATTTCCTGATATATATAATATAATTTAAGTCTATAATATTTTGACATATATATACATACATACGAACAGTATGGTGTAACCATTCTTGTATTGAAATATTTACCTGAATTTAGCATTACTCTCAAGAAATATGTACTGGAAGAAATTTGCCTACATCTCATCAAATGATTTCTGATGAATCATCCTTCATTGGTATAATTGAAGGAGACAATATAAACAAAATAAGTTTTTTTGCTATCATATGTATGTATTCAGTTGATGTTGTAGTGCTCTTCTTACAAGTTATTGTAGTTGACGATTTTCTTTTCCTTTGGCTACACTTTCATCATTAGTTGTGTTTTGCTATAAAACCTAACATTTGCAATTTTGAATATCAAATCTAAATGATACAAAGCAACTGGAAATTCATATGCAAAAATAATTAGTGCTGAAACAGATCTTATTCCTCTCACAGAAAATTAATTCAAATACATCATGGACTTAACCTCCACAGCGAAACATGCTTGTAATCCAAGCACTCTGGGAGGCTGAGGTAGGAGGGTTGCAAGTTTGAGCTCAACCAGGGCAATTTAGCAACTTAGCAACATTATATATCAAAATAAAAATAATAAGGAAAGAAAAAAGGTAGGAAGGAAGGAAAGAAGGAAGGAAGGGTTGATGTTGCAGTGCTTTATTATAGCTTTGGGTTCAATCTTCAGTCCCAGGAAAAATAAAATGCAGTATTGCAGACTTAAATAGAGATGAAGAATTGTTAGTTGCCAAAAAAAATACAAGTGAGTTGAGAAATGGTGATGACTTTTTAGGTACATCAATCAAAAGTCATGACTTGTGATAATGATAATTGGTAGGCAGAACTTGATTAAAATTCTGCTTTATGAAAGACAATGTCAGTATAAAAAATCAAGCCACAGATGGACAGAAGAAAAAATGTTTAAGGGATGCAATTGATAAAATGTTGTTATCAAAAGTGTACAAAGATCGTTTAAAACAATAAAACAGTCATGGCAGTGTATGCCTGAAATTCCAACTGTCTGGAAGTCGGAGCAAGAGGATTGCAAGTTTCAGTCATCCAAGACAATTTATGCCCTTAACAAGACCTTCTGTGTGCCAATCCCCGCTCCCCTGGCAATAAAAAAGGCTAGAAATGTAGCAGTGTAACTCAGTGCAAAGTCTCTGGATTCAAACTCCAAATTCCAGTACAAACAAACAACAACAAACCAAAAAACAAAAACAAAAAAAATGCAATAAAGAGACAGCACTATGCACACAGGTAGAATAGCCAAAATCAAGAACACTGATATCATATATCAGTGAGGATGAGGAACAACAGAAACCTATTCATTGCTGGTGAAGATCCAAAGTGGTCCAATAACTCTGGTACACAGCTTGGTAATTTCTTAAACAGAAAATATTCTTACCATTCAATCCAACAAATTGTTCCTTGCTATTTACTGAAAGGAATTGAAAATTAATGTCCATAAAAATCTGCACATGAATGTTGATAGCATCTTTATTCATAATTATCAAACTTGCTAGTAAACAAATTGTCATTCATTAGATGAGCAGTTAAATAAAATATGGAGCATCTAGAGACTGGAATATTGTTTGCTTAAATCATCAAGCAGCAAAAAGACATGAAAGATCATTAAAATACATACAACAATTGGAAAAAGTTAACTTGAAAACTCCACTTTCTGGACAATTTCAAGTACAGGACATTCTGGGGAAGGCAAAATTAAAAAGTCTATAAAAATTTTACTTATGTTCCAGAGATTAAAAGGAGGGAAGGGATAAAAGACACAGAACAGAGAATTTTTATGGAAATGAAACCCTCTGTATGAAACTAAAATGCAGCGTACCATTTTTATATATTTCTCATAACCCGTGAATCCTTATAGAAACTATAGACTTTGTGAGATGCCACTTTGTTAATGTAAGTTTATCAGTTGTAATAAATCTAATAAATATGGTGAGTGATGTTGATACTGCTGTGATTCCAGAACATTAAGGAATGTTTAGGAATTTAGCTTTGCTATGAATATAAAAATTTTTGACATTGAGTATGGAAAAACTCATGCAATTGCTATGATTGTCTGTTCATATTAAATCAAATGTATCAGCATCAAATATGTATATACTCTGCATTTAACTAGAAGGAGGATGGATTCACCTATTGTCTTTTTTCTTATTTAGTTAAGAATTAATTTTAATAGATGTTTTGTATATTCAAATCCATCTGTATGCCACCATGATTTGATTTTGAATAATTTATGCTATAAATAAAAAATAGCATGACAGCTGTTTGATGAAGTTATTAAAAAAGTTCCTTTGACATACAGGTATATGTATTCATGTGTATAATTATATGATATGGACTTCGGCCTATACTAAATTCCATACATGGCTAATAGGTAATTTTAATAATATTATTATTGTGTGTTATAAAGATAGGTTTCTGCATGACAAATACCTTGTCAAAGATGTTAAATGATATTGCAAATATAAATTAAGAATGGCTAATGAAAATTAATTACATAAAAATTAAACTTGTTTATCTTACTAAAAATCATAAATTAGCACTTTAAAATAAAAGATATAAAAATATATAAATTCCTATGTCAAATTGTGTAAAGAAACAAAAATTAGTCTCTTTAGGTTTTATGCAATTAATTTATCAATATTTTAATTAAAATTTAAGTGAACTGCCTTATATTAGACCATTGAATATCAATAACAAGCAACAACAAGATGCCTTTTTATAACCTTTTCCTTTTTAAGTTTTTCCTTTCAGTTTTTTTTCTTTCATTATTACATGTTTGTAGTACATAATGATTGCATTCACTGTAGGAAACTGGTACATGTGCCCAACACATTTCAACTCCCCTTTTTTCCTTCTCCCATCATCCCCTTTATTTTTCTAGTATCAGATTCATTTATTTATTTTTAAAAACCTTATGAAGCTAATTATCATACATACAGATTGAAAATCAAATTAATAAGCCAAAACATACATAATACATGTAGGACAATTTTGCTAACTCAAGGTATACTTTTAGATACAGTGTCCCCAACACATTACCTTTTTTTTCTTTTTTCCTAGTGTCATATATACAGATATGCATGATATATAGACATAGATATAGATGACATATATATGGATGTAGATTTTTTTTTAACATAAGAGAAATCATACATATTTCAATTTGTATGTCTGAGTTACTGAGCTACTGCATTTAACATTATGGTAATGAGGTGCACCCATTTTCTTACAAATCACCCAAGTTTACTCTTCTTTATGGCACAGTAGTACTTCATTGTTTACAAATACTTTTTATCCATTCATCTGTTTATGGATATACGGCTGTTTTTGCAACTTAAGTATTATGAATTGTGTTGTTATAAACATGGGAAGGCATACATCATTGCAATATAGTACTTTAATTCTTTGGGGAAGATAACTTAGAAGAGGAATAGTTGGGTCAAATACAATTTTTTTTCAGTTTTTTGAGGAATCTCTATACCTAGTCTCACAGTAGTAGTATCAGCTCAGAGTCCCACCAATCGTATAGAAGGATTTCTTTCTCCCCCAGCTTCACTAGTATTTGTTATTGGTTGATTTCATGATGGTAGCTGTTCTTTCTGGAGTGAGATGAAAACTTAATGTTGCTTTAATCTACATTTCTCAAATGGACTGTGATGTGGAACATTTTTGTAAATCTTTACTGGCTTTTTGTATTTTTTCATCTGAGAATTATCTATTCATTTCAGATGCCCATTTTTAATTGGGTCTTTAAATTTGTGTAATTTTTTGAGGTTTTGTGGATTTCAGATATTAGCCCTTTGAGGAGGAGCTGGCAAAAATTTTTTTCATTCTTTAGGCTGTCTTCATTCTGTTGGTGGTTTCTTTTGTTGTGTAGAAGCTTTTTAATTTGATGTGATCCCATTTGTTGATTCCTGGTATTATTTCTGGTGTACTTGGGGTTTAACTCAGAAAGTCTTTGCCTACACCTATGTCTTCAAAAGTTGTACCTTTCTGGTCTTCCAGGAGATTAAGTGTTTTTGTTCTAATGTTGAGATCTTTGATACATTTTGATTTCAGTTTAGTGCATGGTGAGAGATACGGGTCTCGGTTCAACATTTGGCATGTGCAAAGCCAGTTTTCCCAACACCATTTGTTGAAGAGGCTATCTTTGCTCAAGTAAAGCAATTTGGACCAATTCTCAAAGATAACAGAGCTGAGTGTACCCAGTCTTGTATCTTCTATTCTCTTCTATTGATTCACAAGTCTATTTATTTATTTATTTATTTAGCTAATATCTTGCTTTATTTTTAATCACTGTAGCTTTGTAGTATAAATTGAAATCTGATATTGTGATGCCCCCGGCCTTGCCCTTGTTGCACAGAATTGTTTTTGCTATTTTAGGTCTCTTCCAGCTCCATATTAATTTTAGGATTTCTTTCTCCAGTTTTGTAAGGAATATTATTGGCATTTTGATTCAGATTGCCTTACATCTACATAATGGTTTAGGAGAATGGCCATTTTCACCACATTGGTCATGCCTATTCAAGAACATGG
>RJWT010056175.1:0-10063 GCA_004365215.1 Cuniculus paca
ACGCTCAGCAAGCCACACGTCTACCTGTCTCTGCTACACTGCCACTCACAATTTCAAAGGGCTGCATTTCCCACAGTATTTCCCCAGCACCCCCCAGCATGTGGCAGCTGAGCCACATTCTTAGATGCCACCACGCCAAGGGATGGCTCTGTGCGTTCCCCTCCCCGTGTGGGGCTCTCCACCGCAGGTTCCAACAAAGTACTCTTTTGTTTGAATGGGATGTCAAGATTCCTGAGCCAGGCCAGGGGGAACACACTTTCCAGATGCAGTGAGAAGAGGTGAAAAAGAGAAAATGAGGAGGGAGTGGGTCCGCGGCCCGGTCCCCGGGGAAAAAGGCTGCAGAAAATGTGTCAGTGGTCTTTTTTTATTTTTATTTTTTATTTTATTTTAAAGAAAACAAAACAAAACAGAACAGAATAGAGTTAAACACAACAAAGCATTTCAGAACAGAACACTGCAAGCAATACAGGTCTTCAAAACAACAATAGGAGATCAACAATGGCTACCCCAGTGTCTCTTGTTTTCTTCGAAATGGCTGCTCATACATTCACACACAATAAACTCAAACAAAATAAAATAATATAAAACCAGATAAAACCAAAGAGTGAAATCATTACAGGCCTTCAAATCAAACAATAAGAAATCAACAATGGCTACCTCAATGTCTTTTGTTTTCTTCAAAAAAGCTGTTCATATCTTCTCACATATTGCAATCAAATAGTAGAAAACAGACTTAAACTAATCAAATCAAAGAATAAAAGCATTATTGGACTTAAGAACCTTTTCCCCATACTTATTGGGGATTTTGTATCTTATTGAGGCTTTTATAGGTAAATGGATGCAACTTGAGACCATACTCATGAGTGAAATAAATCAAACTCACATGTGTAAACACTGCATCGTCTCCCTGGTATAAGAAACTGAAAGACTCAGTGGTCTTATCTCGGAGAAGAAATTCTTTCTGTGGCACCAGGGATTGAATCCAGCACCGTCACCCTGAGCTATACCCTCAGCCCTTTTTTGTTTTACTCTGAGACAGGGTCTTGCTAAGTTTTCCAGGTCTGGCTCAAGCTTGCTGTCCTTCTGCGTTGGCTTCCAAGAGAGAGTGCTGGGATTACAGGTTGCACTGCCACACCCGGCCTTTTATTTTGAAGTTCAATCACCCTGTCCTGAACTGTTGGAATGCTTCTGAGAAACTTCTATAAAATTACTACACAATTGGCCTTTCCCATCTGGATTCCACATCCACAGATTCAACCAATAGCAGATCAATCACATTTGAAATAACAGCGCATCGGTACTGAATAGGTACAGAATTTTTCCTGGCCATTATTCCCTTAAAATGAAGAATAACAACTATCAGCAGAGCATTGGTATTGCATTTGATATCATAAGTCATCCAGAGATGACCTGAAGTGCGTGGGTGGATGTGCATGGGCTCTGTGCCAACACAAGGTGTAATGCAACGGATTCACTCATGTATGGAGTTTGGGATCTGTGGGGCTCCTGGAACCAGTGCCCCTTAGGTACCAAGGGATGACCGTGTTCTTGCTTCTGCAGAAGGGAATGTACAGTGTGGGAGACAAAGTGAAAATGACAACAACAACTCAAGACATCAGACTGGCTATCCCATCCTGCCCTGCTCATGCTGGGTGATACTGAACAAACCTACACGTCCCAAGGCCCAGTTTTCCTGGTATGGCTATTAGTGATCACGAAGCAAGTGCTTAAGTTCTGACTCATACTTGCAGAATCTGTGATTCTACATGTTCGTTCTTGTTCACCTTCTATTTGACACAAGCTGGGCAAAATTGGTTCAGGAAATAGATTGTCACTGGACACCTTTCAAAACCACCTAATATAGAAAGAGTCCATGAAAGTACAATAAGATGAAATGGCTCTGAAATGAGGGTGGATGATGTGGCTGCTTCATCCTCATTTCTTAGGAAGTCGTGCCTAGGATGACCTCTGATGGAATCTACAAAACTTTCAAATGCAATAGCCTTGAAAAGGAGGAAAGATTTGGCAAATGTGAAATGATATTCAAAGAGGGATGTGAATTATGGTTGAAGTGTTTGGAAGTTTGTGTGCTGTGGTTTTAACTCCACTTATAGTCACGTCTGGAACCCATGTGTGTGCCCCAGAGCGGTCAGGCTGTGAGGATCCACATTCTGTGGGAACCCTGTGATTCCCAACTGGGAAAAACCAGCAGTACCCACACCTTTGGCCATCGCCAACTCCCTGGCCAGGGGTTGGACTAGTAGTGGTCTATCTTTGCTGCAGTCACCCGTTGTGCTCAGGGTGTGTCACCTGCCAGGCTCCTTTGGGGAGGTCTCCTCTCACTCCTGTCTCCCCATCCTCCATCCAGTTCAGCAAATTCTTTTGACATACTTGGTACCCAAACTATGGCAGAGCCAGCATGCTGACACCACCATTACTCATGTGGCCTCCAGGGAGTCCCTTGGTTTTCCAGGCTCTGCTTCCATAGCTGTAGAGCCACAGCCTTGATCTGGGAGACCGCCTGGGTCTGGGGTCCCTGACACTCTATATGACAATGGTTTCAGTTTGGGACTGAGCATGGGTGGTGGCCAGGAAGCCTTGGGGTCCATTAAAATCCCATTAGGTGGCACAGGTGTGTGCACGACCTGAGTCTGCTGGGCTCCTGGGCGAGAGCTCAGCATGTTTCCACCTGCCTTCCAGCCCAAACACTCCCGCTCGAGGACACAGACCCGGCAGAGGCTGTGCTGGCTGGTCCACCATGCCCTAGTGGAGAGAAATTTGTTTGCCTCCCTGTCTCAGAATTCACCTCTGAGAGCCATCTGAGAGCTGGGGCTTGCGGGTTTGTTTGCTAAAACGATAGCTCTGGTAATATCTGCAAAAAACACAAGCAGTGAACCCAGGCAAATCCTTTTTAAGATATTTATGAGGCATTCAGGGCTGGGAAATTGTTATGGAACATTTTTAGAGGAAGACATGAAAAATTCCAACTGTGTTGAATTGATCCCTAAATTAGTCCACCTTGAATTAAGGGGTCTCTGTGCAGCATTCTCTTCACAGGCTTCTGCTTTTGAAGTGTTCCCCGGGCCCCCACCCTTTCCCTGCCATGGATTTCCACATAGAGAAGTTCCCAGGATGTACCCTCAATTTTCTTTAGCCAAGTGGAAGAACTTTAGTTGATTCTGGTCCACAGAATGGAGGAGAGGGAGAAAACCACACACAGGATATTAATTATGGCTGCTTTTCAAAAGTGACAAACTCACTACTACAGAAAGGGGGTACTTCAAACATAACCATCAGTCAGAGCCTATGAAGAAAGGACCCAGTCATAAGCAAAAGTCAATCACTGAAAAGAACTGTCCTTTCACACTCAGCACACAATGGGACACGCAGAGGAAGGTGTGCCCCATTTTAGAGTCAGCCAATTCAGACAGATCCTGAAAGGTATAAAAATACAGAAAAATCAGTGGGTTATTAAAGATCCAGGGTGCAACCTCAGAAGTGCATCCACATTGACCACACATTACGCTTTTCCCAGACACTGGGATTAGCCAAGGTTCTAGAGTAATTATTAACCACGTGCAGGGGTGTGCCGTGTTGGATGACAGATTGTGTGAGCTCCTCCCCAGAGTCCAGCCTGTGGAACTGTTGCTTGGCTTTTCCACCATGGCCTCTGCCAAGCTGATTTTCTTCAGGCACCGTGTGTACCATGTTACCACTGCCTTGATTTGTCCTCTCTGAAGCCACTGTGCGGTGGTGTCCCCATGGGGCAGTGTTGGGAGGTCAGAGGGGCTGTAAGAAAAGGTTAGGTTTTCACTAAAGGTTAGGTTTTCACAAAAAGGTTAGGTCCACACTTGATGGTAACCATTTTCACTTCCTATTATCTTGTTTTGAAGCCTATAATGCTTTCATTCCTGATTGGTTTTATTCTGTTTGGTTTTGTTTGATTTTTATTATGTGTGAAGGTATGGACAACTGTTTTGAAGAAAATGAGAGACATTATGGTAGCCATTGTTGATTCCCCATTGTCTTGTTTTGAAGTCCTGTATTGCTTGCACTGTTCCATTCTGATTTGCTTTATTCTGTTTTGCTTGGCTTGATTTTATTCCCTTTAAAATAAAAAATATGTGAGAAGGTATGATCAGCTACTTTGAAGAAAACATGGGCCATTATGGTAGCCATTGGTGATTTCTTATTGTCTAGTTTGAAGGCCTGTAATGCTTTCATTTTTTTGTTTTGATTGGTTTTATATTATTTTGTTTTGTTTGAATTTGTTGTGTGTGAAGGTTTGAACAACTACTTTGAAGAAAACAAGAGACACTATGGTAGCCATTGTCGATTTCCTGTTGTCTTGTTTTGAAGTCCTGCATTGCTTGCATTGTTCTGTTCTGATCTGCTTTGTTCTGTTTTACTCTGTTTTGTTTTGTTTTATTCTCTTTAAAATAAAAATAAAAAACAATTTAAAAAAAGAAAAGGTTAAGTTGCTAAGAAAGGCCGATGCTGTGCTCATGGGCACAGGTGGACTTTCTTGGTCTTGCTTAGCTTTTGGTGCTGGGGTTGGACCCCAGGGCATAGCACATGCTAAGCACAGCTCAACCACTGAGCTACAGCCCCATCCCCAGAGTGGGTTAATTGTAACAGGACCAAGCATCTTCTTACTCTCACAGGTCCCAGAGAGTGGGTCACTGTAGAGCAAACTCACCCCTCTGACTTTGTACCTGTTGCATGTGTCTGCTTGCCCTTCTGCACGTATGATGACAGAGCACAAGGTCCTTGACAGATATGGCCACCCAATCTTGGACTTTCACCTCCAGAAGTGTGAGCTAATTAAGCCTCTATCCTTTTGATTTTTCCTCTTCTCTTTCCTCTTCCTTCTTCTTTCTCTTCCTCTCTCTTTTCTTCCCTCTCCTTCCCTTCTTCCTTCCATTTCATTCTTTCTTTTCTCTCTCCCTTCTTTTTTTTTGGCTTAAAACAACACAAATGTATTACACAAATTATTTAGTTCTGGAAATCAAAAGGCCATAGCAGGTTACAGTGTTCTAAAATCAAGGTGCCAACAGGACCTCACTCCTCTGTGGACACTCTAGGAATTAAACCATTCCTCTCCTTGCCCTGTTCAGCTTTGCAATGCTGTGTGCGTCCAGGACTCCTGGCCCCTGCTCCATCTTCACAGCCCACTGCACAGCATTTCTCTCCTTTAGAAACTATCCAGTCTTCACACCTTCTGCTCTAGCTGCAGAACACAGACCAAGACAGTCACTCTTTCTCTGCAGGATGAAGTCCCCAGAGCTGAGGCTGATGTTGGACACCTACTGAGCACCCACCACAGGCACAACACTGAGTTGCCATGGTCCACACAGCCTTTCCAGCTGCCCCTTTCCAGCCCCTCGGGAAAGCCTGTGCAGGCACCTCTCCTCCCTGTGCACATTCTGCTGGTCCTTTGAGGCTGAGCTCAATGATGTCTCAGTGCTCATTTACACCCAGGCTGCTCCTCTTGCCAAGCTGTCCTTCACTTACCCCTCACCTTCCGCTCAACCCATCTACTTCTTCCACGTGCATATTACTATTATGAAATCGCGTCTCCTAACGTTAGGCTGTAGCCTAAGCTGCTGTCTAGGAAAGACCCCAGATAGATGAAAATCCTGTCTGTCCGAAGGTCACAGTTGAGGGTAAGAGCTCTGTACCCCGGTGCAGTGGCTCTGGCACTCTTAATATGCGACCTTCATGTCACATCTAGTTGCAAGAGGAGTTGGCAAATATTTTTAAATTTTTTACCTGGAGGCCATATAATCAGTGTTAAATAACAATGTCAAGAGGTCATCATTTTGAACTAAGCTCCTGCAGTAGACCCTGAAGGCCAGGCCAAACAAAATTGTCACTCATGTTAAGTTCTGCTCACCAAATGGAAACTAAGCTCTTCATCTGGTCCTCCAGGAGGTCAGGGTTAGACAGATAACAACCACATTTCCCAGACAGGTTGGTTTCAGTTGGCACGAAAACGATGTTCTCTCTGCCTTAATCCTCCCTGCCCCGGCCTTACAAGAAAAGTAATTTTGAAATGACCAATCAGTTTTCTGATTGTATTGCTGTTTGGTTCCTGCTTTCTCTAACCATCTTCTGGCCGTAGGCTCGCACTCTTCTGCTCAACCCATCAAAACATTTATGCTGTTTTATGGAACAGAGTATTGCGTGATCTAGAATTGAAAATAAAGCCTACTAAGATCATAAAACTAAATTGTTGTATTTTGTCTGACAACACAGGGAACTCTGTTATTGAGAGATAGAAGGAAGTGTTGCAGGAAAGTGAGGACTGTTTCACCACAGAAATCTTTCTCCTTTTCGTGGAAATGGTCTATACAACGTTGCACGCATACACACATAGCTTTTGCAAAAAAAAAAAAGAAGCAAAACAAAACAAAAAACTTTTGATTGATACTGCTATTAATTCATTTTTGTATCTTACTCATGAAAAAATGGACATTCAATTCTTATTTCAATGCAATTAAAGATTGCTTTGTTTAATATTTACACTGAGTTGGGTCAGTCACTGGATTCATCTTGATACAATGCACTAAAACTGAAGGTGACCCTTAAATCTAGCTGGGATTTCTTCCTGCCTAAACTTGGTGGATGGTCTGCATCTCTTCCAACAACCTTCCCGCCCCTAACTACCTTTGATCACTATTTTCCAGCTTCATGGTACAGCCTTCAAATACTCTGTACAGAAAGAAGGATTTATAGGTTGTAAAAGGAATTAAGATGCTTTTCACATTCTTAAACAACAAAAGGATCTGGGTCAAGATCAGGTTTTAATTGTAGTCATCATGCATCCGACACAGCTATTCTTCAGGACGTGGGCAACATGATATGTCTGGGCCACATGCGAAACTCACTTTGATGTGACATTCTTCTTTAATTTGCCTTGGAAGAGCATTCATATTGGAGCTGTGCGCTTGGATCTAGGTCAAAGACTGGAGGCTGTTATCTGGTTGAGGCTTCCAGAGGACTGGGAAGGGAGCAGAGTGAAACAGAGGAGGGTCAGTCCTGCTCTGCCCTTGCTGGGGTGGTCTGGGTGGGCTGCTGCAGGAGTGAAGTCCAGCTTTGCCTGTTGGGATGGTTGGAGTGGGAGATTAGCAAGAGGGCAGAATGCCAAAGAGAGGCAATGCCCCCGCTTCTTCCCACTTATGCCTTATACCTGGAAGGTGTTGCAGATTTTCACCTTCCCAGGAGTAATCCTTGATGACCTACAGGAACAGTGCTGGGAGATCCCCTTAGCCAGGGGAGTTCCCTTTGCTGTCAGGACTGATGGTAATTGAACATTATCTGGGTGTGTGTGTGCGTGTGCGTGCGTGCACAGTTCCCGCCTGGCTTGATGGAGGACCTGAGCCTTTATACTGCATGGAGCCTGCAACTCTCTTGTTCATCCTTTAATTCCCAGGACTCACCCCAGGGCTAGCTCGTCCCGGTGGCCAGTGTTCCTCTCCAAACACAGATTTGGGGTCTCCTTGCTCATACTTGCCAGCAATGACCTTTTGTCACTATTAATTTATTCCTATTCTTCCTACATTCATAAACACTCACCTATATCACCGTCTACATGAACTAGAGGGCTGATCGGTCATGAGAGCAAGTTGCTCCTTTCCCAGGGGGCACTGTGAGATTGGAGTGGGACAGAGGTTCTTGAGGATGGGAACAGCGGCTGAGTCCTCATCTGTTTCTGATTCTCGTGGGTCTTAGAAGGCCAGGCAGGGTCCCCTCTGTAGCTGGGAGAGCCCTGTGAAAACGCCTCGAGGGCTGGCTTTCAAGGTGTCTCTGGGAGGTCTCCGGTATTGACAGTCCAATCAAAGTCACCGCATCTTATTGGACATCTGTTTGTCCTCAGAGGGGCTTATTCCATTCTCCCCACTTCAGTCACTGGGAAGCCATCTGATCCCAGCGCAGCCAAGCGAGACGGAAGAGCTTAAACAAAGCAGCGGTGCTGGTTCCTGTGGGAGCGGGGTTTGCGTCCGCTCACTTCTGCTCGGAGCACGGGGCCCTCGGTGTCCAATCCGATGCACCAAGGGCATCTGTGGGTGACAACCAGCTCATATGCTTCCTGAGAGGGGGGAAGGAGAGTGCCTGTGCTCCGGTTTCTAGGTACTGCTGCACGCTCACTGCTGTGAGATACAAAAAACGCACAAAGAAGAAGTCTGCATTTCAACTACCGCCACCTGCATACAAACAGGCCTAGTTTTGTGAATTTCCCTATGAAGGTTTATACATTTCAGTGCCTCCTGCATTTTCTTTTTTTAACCCCACTTTGAATCTTGTCAAGCCTTTCCTCTGGAGGAAAACAAAAACCCTTCCACTGAAGCCTGGATAATACTTCGTTGTGTGAACATACCAGGCTTTCCAAAGGTGCACTCATCGATGGTAGTGTGTGGTTTTTTTTCAGCTACCATGTATACAATTACCTTTATTTAATAGCTATGCATTATATAGAAAAATAGCTACCACACTTGCTCTGTTATGTCATGGATATTATTGCTTGGAATGAGACTAAGTAAAAAGAGGGGCACTAGGTTTGAAGCTCATTTAAAGAGAAGAGTTAAACAAAAAGCAAGGTTTGACTGTAGTAAATGCTGGGAAGCAGTGTTCTAATGATTTTTCTGGTTGGGGAGTTAGGTGATTTCCAAGGCTGGGTGAAGCGTGTATGCATAGCTCCTTGTTTACCTGTGTGATGACTTCTTTGGAGTGGCTTCCTGGATTGGCATCGCGAGGTTCCAAGTCAGCCTCCTGAACAGCAGCCCTAGTTCAGGCTCCCCAGCGGTGAAATCTAGGACAAGTAACTTCCTTCTCAGTTTCCTAGTGCTTTTATCACTGAAAAATAAAAACCCAAATCTTTAATTCTTAGAACTGGTAAAGTAGCATGTTCAGTTGAACATGTCCTCGAAGACCTCTGAGCCCCGGTCTCTCCCGTCGAGTGGTTGCTCACAAGCCAGCTCTTTCCTACCCGAATCACCAGCTAAGAGGAGCGGGAAGCTCAGGTTGTGGGGCAGGACTGATAAGGGTAGATCCTCTCAAGGCAACAGGGGACAGGTAGCGTAGAGACAGGCACCAGAAGCCTGCAATCCAACGGTGCGTCCACATAAGTGAAGCCTGGTGCCAAGGCACTTCTGTCTTGGTCCTGATCTATCAAGTGGAACCAGCGTGCATGTGCAGGGTTGACCTCCCTCAAGGGACTCCCTGAGAATGGGGTGATGAACTCCAGCCGAGCCCGCCTTCCCCAGACGCCGACTGTGAGAGGGAGTACAAACTCTCTCCTGTGTCTGCTCTCCCATGCTTCCCTTCAGAGTCCCTCACTTCAGTGCTTGGGCACTTGATCATCCATGTGTGGATTATATGTTTACTTCTTGCCTTGCAGCTTCTTGAGGCCTGATGGCACAGCTGATTCGATGAAGTGTGTGCAGAAACGATGTCTAGTTAGATGTCCCCTGCCATCCCTCTCGTCTGTGGAACAGTCATTTTCAGGAGCTGGAGGGGGGCTCTTGGAATAGGAAAAGCTTTGTTTCACTGTTCTGCTCCTTCTTCTTTTTTTTTTAAAGCCACAATGCCAAGTCTGTTTTACAATTGGTGTTTTAAAAATATGTGGAATTTTTAACTTTCACAAAACTGGAACTCGTAAAAATGTTCACAAGAAAGTTGTGCAATGCTGCTTGAGGATAGAGTTCTTTGAAAGGTTTCACGTATGTGAAATCACCCAAAAGTTTTTACGAAAATGTGCGTCTGGGTGTAAACTTTTCTAAGGAGAAGGTCCATAAGTTTTGATTCTCAAAGAATTCCTGACCTTCAGAAGATTAACCCTCAAAGTTTTGCTGAGCCCCCTAAAGATCATCAGAGCTCACCCGTGGCTGCATGTCTGGGCCTGAGCTCATGGATTAGATCCCTTCCTATAACTGAGCATCTTGTTACACACCACAGACACTGAGAGACGGACACACACACAGTGCCAAATGTGGGCGACTCGGACCTTTGAAGGTCTGACTTCACCTTTCGCTTCCTCACACGGTGGCCATACTCAGCACTT
>RJWT010056176.1:0-10063 GCA_004365215.1 Cuniculus paca
ACGGTTTTTTAGTATCCCAAGGATTTGTTATTTAAATATTTCCTTATATGTATTCCAGACAACATCTGTAAGGCAAAGACATTTCAATAACAATGTTAAAATGTTGCAAATGGGTTTCCCTTGCTTTTGCCAATATGTAAAAAAGTAATGCAAGCAGTTTCTATTGGAATTTTAACTTCTCCTTTTAGGACTAAGAAACTTCCCGCAAGTATTGCCTTTCCCAAGGTAGCTCCATTCGTTATTCATAAAAAAAATCAAACGGCAGTGGGTGGCGGGGCACACCTGGAATCCTAGCATCGGCCGAGGCAGGAAGATCCCGAGCTCCATGCCAGCTAGGACTACACAGACTCCATCTAAAACAAACAAACAAACAAAAAAAACTTCCCAAACGAAATACCCCAAACACAAACATGAGTGGAAGGAAACACAATAAAAAACACAAGCCCATAAATTGGTAGCGAAATTGGACTCCACGGATTACGGCTGCACGAAGCTTCCACGGCAGGCTGGAGGCTGGAGGCGGACCGCAGGGCCGGTGCCACCTCCGATGTGTTTTTGCACGCAGCAGTGCCACGGCTCCAAGCCCGCCACTCTCCCCGCACGCGCGGACCGGGGCCCAGCCAGCAGCTCCGCGCGCGGTCGCCCACTCCGCCGCCCCTCCCGGCCTCCGTCCACGCCGCAGGGCTCTACTATCCCCGTCAGCGCCGGCCTCTTCCTGCCCACAGTGCGAAGCAGTCCCGCTCCGGCCGCCTTCAGTGCCGGCGCCCCGAGCGAGCCCCGCGGCCTCGGAGCCGGAGCGACACGAGTCCGCCGCAGCCGCCGGCGGGTACGCCGCAGCCCGCCCCGGCTCCGCGGGTGACGCGCGGTGAGGAGGCGGAGCCAGGCGCAGGCCGGCGGGCGGGCGGGGGAGGAAGAGCGGGGCGCTCGCGTACGTCAGAGTGCAGAGCGGAAGGTCAGGGCGGCTTAGAGCGGAAGTGAGAGCAGGGAGCCTGTCCGCCATTGTGGACCCGAGAAGCGGAGCGCGAGAAGGGGAAGAGGAGCGTGCAAGCGGAGAGGACGGGCCCTTGCCGCCGACTCTCGAGCGCGAGGCCCTCCTTTTGGTTTCTCCGCGAGCAGCTGCAGCGGCGGCGGCAGGGACAGTCACTCGCCGAGGGCGGCAGCCAACTGCTGTGAGTGCACGGGGAGAGGCCCAGGCGGCGGCGGCGGCGGCGGCTCCTCTCGGGTTGCGGTGAAGAATGTCAGCCACTAGCGTGGATCAGGTGAGGGAGCAGAGGCCCCAGGCTCGGCGAAGGCCTGCGCCCCAGAGCTCCACCCTCGCGTGGAGCTTCGGCTCCTCCCCGCCGCTGCCGCCGCCGCCGCCGCCGGCCCCATAACGGTGCCCCGAGCGCAAGTTGCTGCGGTCCTGCGGCCGGGCGGGCGGGCGGGCGGGCGCCCTGATCCCGGAGCCCGCGGCGGGCGGGCGGGCGACCCGGCGGCCGCGGGGCCCAGGAGGTGGGGAAGGACCGTTCCTGGGGGCCGAGGATGCGTCGCGAGGGCGGCAGACGTGGGGCAGAGACCAGGCGTGCTGTGGGAGACTGGCTCCGAGTGGCGGTGGGAGGGTAGAAGCCCGGGGGTGGTTGGGAAATGGGTGCTGGGGGAGATTTGGTGGGGTTTACTCCTACGTGGACTGTTCAAAATAACTTAGCTTTGATGTTGTTTTCGATTAACACACTTCTCCTTTTCTTTTCTTTTTCTTTTCTTTACCGCACCGTTCATCTTGTTACACAGAGACCTAAAGGGCAAGGAAATAAAGGTGAGTTTGAATTTTTTCCCCATAGTTCTCAGTGTTGCCCCGATGCTATTTTTGAACTGAGGTTTTTTTTTTTTAAATGTAAAATTAAAAGAAATTCACTGTAGCTAAGGCAGTCAAAATTTGGGTTTTTCCTTGTCTTGAAACCGTTTCTATAGGAAGTGCAAAAAAAAAGCTTTCTTAATTATCTTTTAATTAAACAGATATTACTGTGAATGCAATGGTATTTCTTTAGTTTTGCAGTCAGTTATGTAACTTCTGTCACAAAGATTTCTACATGTGTGAAAAAATAAGTATTTTCTTAAAAGTGGACATTTTGTTTGACATACCTGGATTGCATTGAGACGTGTGATTCACACAGTATTCCGTGTTGTTTTGATGAAAATAAGGCTTCTTCACTGATTCTCTGGAAGTCAGTTGCAACAAGACAACATCTAGAGAACTCTTGTTATATAGTTCTGATTGCAGTGTGATTTGATCGGGTATTTTACAAAGGGCTGAGAAGGAAATAATTTGTGAGGTTTCTTCTACAGCTATATAATACACTTTTAGTAAAAGTACCACAGAACCTAAAGCACTCAAAAAATAAGTGTATTTTGTATTTGATATGGAGCAATGTAATCAGCTGATCGAAACATGGCATTAATCATGTGACATTACTATAGAACAGTAACAGTTTTCTTGGGGTAGTGCCAGTTAACTTTACCGCAAATTACATATTTATAACGTTTACAATAGGGCTTGAAATTACGCTAAGTAGAATTATAAATCCTGTATTTTTGTTTCATTAACAAATTCTTACTTAGCAGATAGATCTATAAGTAGCCTTTTAGGTATAAGCTTAATGTTTTCATTAGTGCTTTTAAAATTTTTTTATGGGTTTTTATTTCCCATTGCAGATTTGGTTAATTTGTAAGGAATTGGTTCTTTGTACGTAGATCAATCTATATGTTTTACTACACTTTATGTAAGAATTTGTACATATATATGGTACTGTGTTAGGTAACAAATTTACTGTTATAAAAATGTTTTCCTTCAGTGTGTAAACATTTAGAAAACGTTGTTTTTAGAATTTCAGTTTTAGTTTTAGAATTTTCTTGTGTTATAAGCATAGATCTCAGCATTGGATAGTTTCATTTAAATGAATTTTTTAAAAATTTGTAAATTTTAAAGAAATGATCCATTAATTTCTTTTTTTTTTTTTGTTAGTCTGCCCACTAGGCGGTTTATAGACTTGGAAATATATGTAATCTGTGGTCATTATTGCCTAGCGTAAATTATTTTATCCTAGATCTGTGGGGAGGTGACACTTTGCAAGGCTATTTGAAATGCTAAGTGTTTTGTGTTACCTGCCTTAAGGTAAGTACACAAGTTCCAGTGAAGTACTTAATTTGCTTGATAAAAGAAAATGCATAGAACATCTAGAGCCTTGTAAGCTAGTAGTATATTACTATAAGTTTGATTGATGACAAGATCATTTTAATTAGGTATGGCCTGTTGACATTTATATTGTAGATGTGTTTTACGTCACATATTGACTGTTGTGATAAAAATTGGAAACTACCTACTGACTAAATATTTTCTGGTTATTTAAAAATACTTAAAGGTTCATCAGTATCGCTTCTGATTGTGTATTTAAGCACACATCCAGACTATTTGGCTAATTCTTTTTCTAGAAATTTTTCTTTTCCTTTGTTCAGTTCATAATTTCACTTAAGGATAGGTTGATAGACTGGACTTTCTTGGAGTTCTTAATAGCTACTGACTTGACACCTGAGCTTGAACTGCACTTTTTTCGCAATTCCTCCCTGTAAAACAAAATCCTATTATTATGGGAATTAGTGTAATTACTATAGTTTATAGTTGCCATTATATTTGCTGGATTTCTTTTCACCTTCTGAAGGAATACTTCGTTTGAAATCTGTGCAGGAGGGGGAAAAAATACCCATCTAGAAGTATTGATAATCAGTTAAGTTTCTGCAAGTACACAGATACATACATACATTACTTGTATTTTATGTCCCTGCAGGGAAAGTGATAAAGCCAAGTCAGCACCACCAGTGAACTCACACTGTGTATAACTAAGAGAAACTTTCTCCACCTTAGCTGACTTTATATACAAGCTAGTGAAATTGTTTTATTATAATTCTTTGTACTTTTGTTGAGCAGAAAGTATAGGTATTTCTTTTGAACATCTTTAGTATTCTAAGAATGTGAGTAGTAATCTTGAATTCAGAATTTAGCAAGCTTGTGAAAAAAATAGGTCCCTGAGAAGTTGGTATCACTTAAAGTTCTGAAAGTATAGTCCTTTTCAGTTGACTTAATACAATTTTAGAGATGCTGTATTTCCTTTTCAAATTGTCTTCAACTGACATTGTTAGCCTAATAGAGTACCTGGCTTTAATGCCTTTTATTTTCTCCTGTTTTTCTGCATATCCTTAAGGACATTCTATACTGAAGGAGTTAAGAACAGCTGCCAGTATCTTTGTTAAGGCAAACATGCTTTGAAGTGTAAAAATTCTTATAAACAGGATTTACTTGTGTATAAGTTTGAACTCTTTTTAAAGTAATAGAATGTCCCTAGGTGAAATGTCAGAACTCTAGTGTACATGACAAGGGTAGTACCAAAAAGGATAGTTGAAATTTGAGGATAATTATTTACCTGTTGGTCCATACATTTTAATATTGACTTTATATTTTATTTATTAACAAGTAGAATTTTTGGTTGCTGGAATAAAAATGTACTATGCCTGCCACTTGCCACTACTACTGATGGAAGTGTCAGATGCCATCTTAGGCCTTGTTTCCTTCTTTCTCTGGCCTCTTTAGCTTATGAATAAGCAAATACATGGAAAGGTATTTATCTTTTTTCTTCTCCTTCCAACATTGTTTCATACAACTGCAATTTAAAAGAATTACGTTGAATTTGGTTAAGTTTTAACATTTCAGGAAAGTAGTGGGAAATGCCTTGTATTTTGGCAGTATTATGTTGTATTCTTTCCCTGTCCTCCCCAGAAATGATTTCAAAGCACTTCACTGTCATTATTTTAGCCTTCATTTTATTATTAATCTTCACAACATTCCTTTAAGGAGATAGAGGGTATATGGTATTGTCGCTGTTTTTGTAGGTGGGAAAACATGATGCACACATCTGTTGACTTTCCTAACTTGATGTAGTCAGGACCAGAGCAAAGAATCACCTGGCTCGTAAGGCCCATGTTCTATCATTGATTTGACTCTGCTTCATAGAGCAGAGGAAACAGAAGAATCATGTAAGTCATCTGTTCTTTTTTCCCCTGAAGAACTTTAACAGACTGTGGAACTGACTTGGATTTCATTAGTATTTAATGGCGTTCAGTCTCCAAGATACTACATTATCATTAAATAATGTTTAAAAACTAAAGTCTTTAGAAGACAGTTTAAGTTTTTAAAGAATCTGAAACTCAAGGATTACTTTGGATTCTATATTAAACACAAGTTGCTGGTCACAGTATGTGAAATATTTTTAACTGATTTTCCTTGGTTGACTTATTCTTTGTATGTTTAAGGACTTTTAAGACATGCATACATCATTTAAAAATAGCTAGCGTTGTATATACTTAGTGTGTACACGTACTGAATTTTTCTTGGTATCAGCCTTTTAAAAAAGCAATGAAATGAATGATAGTGTAATAACATTTAGATGAATTTTAAGTAGGTACTTTCTGATTGTAGTAGCAGTATAAACTAGATACTTGAGGAGCTAATCTTTATAATAAGTAGGTATAATTTCAAAATACTTAGCTGTTGCATCTTTTTTTTTTTTTTTGCAATGCTTAGGATTGAACCCAGGGCCTCACACGTGCTTGCCAAGAACTCTACCACTGGGCTACAACACCCCCAGCCCTGATGAGCTGTTTTAACTGTTGGCTAATATGTACTAGTGTAATTGCCCAATATTGAGGTTTTTATTTTTTTCAAGAAGACTGTGCATTACCACCTTTGATAAAAGTAGGTTAGAGCCAGAATTTCTTGAACTGAAATGATTTAACCCAGCTTTTAAAATGGCCTGGGATATAACCTAAGGCACTCTTTTCCTTGTGGGGCACATCCTCTACTGTAGCTCTGAGCCAGTCTTTATCAAATACAGTTAAACTGCTTCAGTGAAGTCAAGATGAAGTTGTCCTTTGGTTGCTCTTTTGATCTCTGAGTGGTAATGTATCATAAGAAATCCACTTTGAAGGCTTCACAGAATAGCATCATCTTTGATCCCTGCTGCTCATTGGATGACAGAGAACTAAGGGATTTCATAAATCTTTGCTTCCAAGCCACTGTTAACTCACTGTTACACTTTCGGTGAGGTGAACTTCTTGCAAAACTAGAAATAGTGAAAATGTTCCTTGATGGAAGAACGTACCATTTAAATCCATCGTCCCAATAATAATTTGTAGTACTTTTTGCCATTGTAGTTTTGAGTAGTAAATCTTTGGATACTGAGTTTTTATTCTAAAAGATGGTCATCGTTTAGAAACTTGCAGCTTTTTCTGTCACGTTTCAGTAGTATACAGTGTTTACATAGTACTACCACATGAAGGTTTAGCTTAGTAAGAATTCTGTTTTCATGGTGCTGTCATTTTTATTCATAATTGGTTTTTATAACATTAGAGTAGTAATAGCCAAGATTATTGAACATTGTTGATTAATATTCAGATGACATGAGGTAGGTACTGTGAATAACCTTGAAAGAGTTGTCAGAGGGTTGGAGAGGTTAAGCCATTTGAGATCATCCTCTTTGTAGAGGACTTCAAATCCAAATTCAGGGCTTCGTTTTGCAGTTTTTGCTCAAGAATTTCTTAGGCAATGTTCAGAGGATAACTAGAGTATTTATGGAAATTATCTCTGAACAAATGTGGGATTCTAAGATTCAGTTGTTTTCTCATGTATTTCAAGAGTAACCATGGTTATCTTTGGTATTCGAATTGTATTTTTACATTCCTGTGAAAATTTTCGTATTTATCTGTTTGGTAACGGAGATTGAAAGCAGGATTTCAGAGCACTTTAACACATGTTCTCTACCACTGAGCTACACATTCCCATCTAGTCTTCATAGTTTTTAGTTTATTTTTATTTTTTGGTTCTGGGGATCGAACTCACCACCTTGCGCTTGCCAGGCAGGCGCTTGTGCCACTGAACTATATCCCTGGTCCTATAGTTTTTAGTTTAAAATGAAGCCCTTTAGGTATTTCATGATTATGTTTATTCATTGTGATACTGTTTTACTTTTTTTAACTGGAGATCTTTAAAATATTTATTGGAACTTTAGATTAAAAATAGTTACCTCATTTATTTGCTTTATCAGATTCATATGTTTTGTAAAGGTAGAGAATATTTGGAAATCCCTTTAATTGTCTACAGCACTACTTGAAATAGTTATTTTCGATTCAAGTGTAGCATATAGGGAACCCTTTTTAACATTTTTATGTTACTTTACTCACTACAGTGTGAAATTGAAATATTTAAGTTTTTGCTGTGGAGTCGGATAACTGACTTGTGTTTATATAATTTTGGGTTTATGTATCACAGGATTTCTGGTTTTTTTGTGGCACGTATTTATCTTTAATAAAGATTCAACTTAAGAGGATTCTAAATGAAAAGAATAAAAAAATTCAGTATTACTGTTTCTGAGTTGGTTTGAAAAATACTGAAAATGTTAGGTTGTGCTGTGAGTTTTATGAATTACCACGCTTCTAATAAAAATATGTTTTTTAGTTTCAGTACAAAACGGTTCGATTCATCAAAAAGATGCTGTAAATGATGATGATTTTGAGCCATACTTAAGTAGCCAGACAAATCAGGTAAGTTATCTGCCAGTTTCAGATTTTAGGAAGTTAAACTTTTTTTCAGTGTGAACTGATTTTTCCATTAAATATAATTGAATGAACCTAACCATAACATGAATTAATTCATCTAATGTACCTGTAGGTGTTGGAGGATAGGTATAGGTTTATGACACAGGTGAGTTCTCTTTTAGAGATTGTAGGTAGCTGAAACTAGATTATGAAATGAAAAATATTTGAAGATAAGCGTTCTTACATATTATGGCTAGATTATTTTGAATGTTGGAATAATTTAATCTTTAATATCTCTCCCATCTCTATCTCTTTAATATCTCCACTTTAGTTTTGTAACTAAAGCAAAAAGAAAGCTTGATTAGCTAGAAATTTTTAGGTGAAGAAGGGATTTTGTGTGAAATTTTTGGTTAAAGGTAGTATTTTATTTTTTACAGTGCATTCTAATTTGAATTTTATTGGAAATTACTAAAATTTTTAATATAACTTGCTAATGTTATAGGTTAGAATTAAAGATTTTATAAACACTTGTTTCTAGATTGTGACCATGGTGATTCATTAGCTCATTTACTAAGCAGTAATTGGTTGTTTAGTTTTGTGGTTGTTTTGTTTTTTTGGTGGGAACTTAAACATATCTAGTACACACCACCACCGAACTCAAACCTCTGTCCCTAATGGCTATTGAGGATTTGTGTATGGGGATAATTTAAATCTTGAAAAACAGTAAAATAATGGTGTTAAGGTATTTGTATTTCATTTTTGCCTGAAAGTATGTCATTGCTAGAAATATTTTAAAAGAAAATTTTCAGTATTAGCCAGTTTCATTAGAGCATTCTGAAACAAAAATGGTTTCGTAGTTTGCTTTAGAAAAAATACATGGAAAATGAACTCTCAGATTTTAACATAGCACTTTTAAAATTTTGACTGTTCAAGATAGCACGCAAGTATTAATCACAGAACTTTATAGTTATAAAGACAATTTGAACAAAAAAATAATTCCCCAGTTTGTGGAATGTGGAAGTACTTTTATCATTTTGGAGAGTGGTTGTTATGTTCTGTTTAATCTGCCTTTTGATCATTTCTTGTTTACTATCCCCTCCTGTCTGATGAGCAACATTCTTAGCATACATTGGAAGGGAATAAATAAATGAGAAAGAATAAAAAGTGATGATAGAATCAGAAAGGTTGACTACTCTGAAAGAATGAGAAATTTATTTCACATTTATCTAATTTTTTTTTTAAATCCCCATAATGAACATACTTTTCCACATAAGGGCTATGAAAGAATACATTACTTGAAAGTAGAAGATCATTTATTGTGAAATTTAGTGCAAGTTTTAAGTAAACTTTTGTCATATTTTGGCTCATGAATTAATCTCAGTTAACATTCCTTATGTCACTGATTCCCAACTTTTTTGAGAAATTCTATTATGAAGTATACTAAATGTTCTCCTAAAATGACCTGTATGACAAGATAGATTTAGAAATTTTATTGGTCTTAACAGTGGGACTTGCTTTTTAGCTACTTGATTTCATAAAATACAGAATGAATTTCTAAGAGGAGGCTATAGTATGAAATTCCCTAGGCTTAAATTCACATGCTATTTTTAAGGAATTTCAGTGGACTGTAAAAGATAGTTTTGAGAATTGCTGCCTGAAAGAGTTGTCTTACTTGTTTTACTTGGTAACCGGAACTTTACATTTGTTCTTTGTCATCAGGAGTTAGAAAGATTTTTGGAAATCTAAAAAGGTACTTCAGAGGCTGGCTAGGGGAGTCCAGAGGAGGGTTTCTGGTATAGTAACCAGAGCTGTGCTGTTTCATTATTTTACACATTGGAATTCTGCATAGATTTTTATTTCTAAAAAAATATTTTAAAATGGTAGAAAATCATTACTTAAGGTTTTTTTTTTAATATGGTATTGAAACCTGGGCTAATGACCTGGCCCCCAGAAAATCATTGATTTTTAAAGAATTTAAAAGCATTTACCTTAGTAAAACCAGATGAATTGTTCATTACCATCATTGCTGCTTACAAGGGGAGGAAATCGTTTATAAAAGGTTTGTTTTAATGTGACTTACAAATGAAAAGATTTAAAATTTTTATGTTAACTTATTTAAATGAGCATACTTATGTCTGGTTTGAAGGAAAATTTGAATGTTTTATTCCAATAAAACTATACTGTTAGCTAACACTAAATAGTTTTCAGCAGTATTATGGTACTAAAAATTCTAATGATGCACATATTTATGTTTGAAAGAGCACACTAATGCTATATAGAATGTTAAAAACTAGGTGTGTTGTAGAGAAAAATTGAATATCTGAACTCTTACAGGTAAGTTACATAAGAATAAGTTATTCACAATTACCTAGATAAAATGTAAGATTTAACTTTTTAAGGAATTGCAGTGAATTAGTGAAAACTGGAGTTACTGCTAAAATATCTC
>RJWT010056177.1:0-10061 GCA_004365215.1 Cuniculus paca
AGCCACAAGATGATCTGGGGAACATCAAGGCAGACTGAAGACACCTCCTTTCATCAATACTTATTAAGACTAGACTAGGAGAAAATATTCAAAAGAACGCTAGACTGCCTAAGTCTTCATTTACTACAAATTGAATAAACTTTAAAATATTCATATGAATGTATACATTTAATAACATAGAGATGAATATTTCTTACCATATACTTTTGGCAAGGTCTGGTGACATACGCCCGTAATCCCAGCACTCAGGAGGCTGGGATTACAGGAGGATTGTTGTGAGTTCAACACCAGCCTGGGCTACAAAGTGAGCTCAAGGCCAGCCTGAACAGCATAGTGAGACTTGGTCTCAAAAAGACAAAGCCTGGGGATTTACCTCAGTGGCCTAAGCACCTGCCTGGCAAACACAAGGTCGTAAATTCGATCCCTGGTGCTGCAAAAAAAAAAAAAAAAATATATATATATATATATATATATATATATATACTTTTAGCAAATTGGTTATTAAACAAAATGACTCTTTGCTAAACTGGTGTATAAAAGACTGATTTTCAATCAAATGACTTTTGCTTAATTTATTTAGACATAAATCTGCTATAGAATAAAAATATAATAAATAATATTGAAAGAATGATAGTTAACAAAAAGGTTATGTATGAAACAAAATGTCAAGGATGAAACTGAATTTTGTTTCTAGGAATTAGAGCTTACCAAAATCTAATTTGGGCTTGAAGTTAACATGCTTTTTTGGTATTTGTAAACCATGTAAGAACCATAAGCAGCTTTCTGACTTAGAAGCCACAAGATTATCTCTGTCCCAGTCTACCTCCTGGTGCCTTCCTTTTCAAAGCAGATTCCAAGAACTCTTTCCTCTCCAACAACCCAGCGATCCATTCTATCCCTAGAGAGTCTGTTTCACACTGGGCCATAATCTCCCCAACTTCTCATTCCCTTCTGAACTTGAAGTTAAGCACGTAGGCCTTTTTAGTTTTAAGAATCCTGTCATTTCTGAAAAGAAGTATTTGTATAGAGTCGTCAATATGGCAGAAGTTAGAAAGACTACAGATTCCTTAACCAACAAATCACCTGTTTCCTGTTCCCTTTTGTAGGAGATGACCTGGGCGACTCCCTTTGAATGTAGAACAATTACTTCAGCATTAGTTAAACCAAACCCTGTCTCCATGTACTGATATGTACAGAGTTGGCTATGCTATTTCCTTTTCCCTTTACTTGGCTCTAAGCAATGCAAATAAGAGTAGCTAAGGTACCAATATATAATCCTTGAGGCCAGCAGACAGCTTCCTGTTTCCTTAACGTGTTCCCTATAAACAGTTAAATACCAAGGGATGGCAAAGCCAAATAGCTCCAGGAATGTCAACTGGGTTGGAGCCACAAGATAAGAGGCTATGACTTCCCAGGGCACAAAAGTTTCCATATCAGAAACTGAAGCAACAGCCTCTTAAAACCATTCAAATGCTACCCTGATTGAGTTATGCAGACTAGTTTTTCTGCATATCTTTCTCCCTGCATATTGCAGAGGTGCTTGCTCTCTACCTGTCCAGCTCAGCTCACCTTGCTCACATAATTCCCACCCTCTCACTGTCACTCATCCTTGAGCCACTCCCTTCTTCAGGAGATAATAAATTCTAGGGAGGGGGCTTGGATCAAGGCCTTTGTTTAGTGTATCCTCACCTGGACTGGACTCAGGACCCCTTGGCTGCCTGTAACTTTAAGTATACCTTAATGTCTTTATTCTCACCATGGGTTGCACTGGAGGTGGTAGATGGGCATTAACTTGCCAGGATTCCAATCACATTTCAATGGGATTACAAATATAAAGTTTCTAGACCATGAGGAGGATGAGATAAGGGATTACAATATTATAAGGAATTACAACATTCAATACTGAGATTACAATACCCTTTAAGATGGTAAGTGGATAGATGTATTTGGATAAGATTTTAGTGTGTGATCTTTTTGCAGCCCTTCCCCCATTATATGAACTAGTTTTAGCTTTACAAGGATTTGATAAAATGAAAAAAAGTAGTTATTACAACTGGTCATTTAGCTAATGGAATTTATATTTGCAAATATAAAAACAATTGTTACCACAGTTAGCAGAATTGGGTACCAGCTTATGATGACGTCAATGATCAGGGTCCCACCTTTGATACAATTTTCATCCTTTTCCCTAATAGTGCTCACTGATCTAGGTCTATATTCATGCCCTGAAAAAGAAGCAAAGAAAGAATCCAGAGACTATGGTCATCCTGGTATGGTGCACCCATAGTCCCTTCCCTGGAGATTCCAACGGTGTGGTTAAGGATGGCCCTGAAGAATAAGGAAATCATCTCTCAAAATGATTATTATCTGTCATCAGTCTAGACATGTGAAGTAGTCACTATTCCAATTGTTAGTAAACAGGAAGGGTGGTTAGGTCATGGAATTATAGGGAAAGCCTGATTGGATGGCCAGCAATACAAGTGAGCACAGAAAAGAGAACTTAAGATTTTCAAAGCATAGAAGTGTTAAGGAAGGACTAACCTGACCCTGTTCATCTTCTATTGAGACATTCTCCTAATCAATTTGGACTGAAAACAAGGACTGTTCTCCTGTCACAAAGACAAGGTGAAGGTATCTTGCTAGAATTTCAAAAAGTAGATATTTCATACATACCTGCAGATCACCATACTCCCCTGAGGTTTTGCCCTTTGCATCAATTCCTAAGGGTAAGGTTCACAAAATCACTTTTCTCCTCTAGCCTCAGATTTAGATACAATCAAGGTAGAATGATAAATGTTTCTTTGCTTCAAGTTGAGTTTGCAGCCTCTAAGACCTCAGCAATAGATGATATCCTTTCAGTGTCTCTCTGCCTAGCCACTTCTCCCCAGCAATGATGAACATAGTTCATTTTGTTACTATCTGTGGATGAGCCATCTTACTGAGTATGACATGCAAGTATCATGAAGCCCATGTTCAAGAGCAAGGTCTCAGTAAATGAGGGGCAGCAGAGGGCGTGGGGGAAAAGGATGGAAGAACAAGGCCAAAGCAGTCCCAAGAGGGATTCAGTTACCAGGAATGTTGCTGAAGCAAGGACTTCAGCAACTGCATGTGAAGTAAAGAACAGATATTAGGAACAAAATGATAAGTATGTTGTGGAAATGGGGGAAGGGGAGCAAAGTCAGGGCTGGACAACCGTGGGCATCTTTGCTACTAAAGTAGCTAAGTGCTGAGTCACATTGTCTCGGTCAGCGTTTTGTTGTTAGAACAAATATACCCAATGCCAACGATTTAAATAAAAGGGGAGAGGTTTATTTTGGCTCACAGTTTTAGTCAGTGGTCAGCTGGCTCCAAGGCAGAAACAGCATGGGGGTGGGGCTGTGGACAGAGGATAGCTGCTCATCCCATGGCAGCCAGGTAGCAGAGAGAGAAGAGAGGAGCCAGGGAGGAAGATGCAGCCTTCCAAGCTATGCCCCCAGTGGCCTATCTCTTCAGACCAGTGCTACCTCCTAACAGCAAGTCAGCAATAGCACCCCTGTAATCCAGTCATACTGGGGACCTAGCGAAGAGTCCTGATTGTCTGTATTAAGGGTACAGTGAGAAAAATAATAAACAGAAACAAGTTTAGTAATACATGAATGACTGGGAAGTCAGTGTCTCCTGATGGGTCCTCTTCCCACACTCCAAAACAGTCACTATTTACTAGGTGTATACAGTGATGGTGGGGCTCGTGAAAGATTACAATTCATCAGCAGACTCAGACTTAATATTGTGTAGATCATCCTATGCTAAGAAGATCTTGTCTTGGAGTATAATCCTGAGAAGACTCAAGATGACATAGATGATCATATGCTAAGAAGGATCTTGTCCTTGAGTATAATCCTGGGATAACTCAAGAGGGCATAGATGATCTTATGCGAAGAAGAGTCAATGGGAAATCTCAAATGGGAAGTATTGATAATCCCAAGCCTCCATTTTATCCCTTAGAGAAGTATGCAAAATTAGCCATTGTGAGTTTGTGGTCCTCAACATAGTCACTTGCCAAAAGCCATACCTCTGAACATGTGAGGCTTTTGGGGGACATTCTAGATCAAAACTGCAATACACAGCAATTTTAATTCCCCCTGCTAATACTTGGTTTAGTTTTAAGGACTGAAGTGAGGCTAAGCCTGTTATTGGCAGAGTTTTGGCTTCCAAGAGAGGCAATTTATAGGACATTTAAAACACATCAGGCAAAGAGGACATGACTTAAATACCAGAGATCAGTTTCCAAGGAATTGGGTCACTGAGATAAGGGATTAAAGGGTTGTTCCTGATAAAGAAATCTTTGCATGTAGGAACTGGGCTAGAAGAAAAAGAAATTAATTCAATTACATTCACATCCACAGCTGAGTGACAAGACAGCAAAACTCAGTTGAACTTCTTTTATTCCATTGCTCAGTGGACTTTAGAATTGAGCTTAAAGAACAATGACATCAAGTCTGCACATCAGCATAATGTTAAGTGAACTAAATCAGACACACAAGTTTAAATACCATACTTTTTTCTTACACGAGACACCTAAAATATAAAGAATAAAATAAAAGAGAAAATAAGAAATAGGGAAATAGATCTTTTGCGAATGGAAAGTGGACCAAGAGATGGAGGGAAAGAAAGGGAGAAGAGGGGAAGGGGATAAAAAAAAATTGAGATGTGCTATATACATGTACTGACTTCCTGAAAAGAATGTGATCATTATTATAAACATGTGCTAATACAAAATAAAAATTGAAAACAATAGAAAATCTACAGATCAGGACAACCTGGTACTTCAAATGAGACCCTCATGATCCCTAGTGCTTGCCCTCATCTCCTATAAGAAACATGAGGTTCTTGGGTGTCCAACCAGCCTTCTTCCCAGTCCTGGTACCCCTAGCCCAAGCTCAGCTCTTTCTTAGCTAGCTCCCCATGCTGACCAGATGCAGCAACCACAGGTGTCCTGACTAGTCTGGTGTCAGTTTAGCTCACAGTTGGGTCTTCACACTTATTGTACAAAGAAGATGTTGAATTTGCAAACCTAAACCCATAAAATAAAGGCTATAATGTCGTGAGTGGAAATTTGAACAGAAACTTCATGAAGCTACCAGAGGAACGAGAAACCAAGAATATGCAGAGCTTAATTTTAGACTCGGATTTTCCCAGATTTTTTCAATGTTTCTCGGAAGTACCTCCAATCTGCTCTATTAGTCAGACAAATGGAAGTTCAAGGAAATGCAAGAGCTTTGCTTACATTCCTAAAGTAAATGCCACTAGTCAAGTGGTCTTGGCAGCTCAGATTAGCAGCCATGCTGGGAGCATCCGCCATGACCTTGTGACCTTGGGATATCGTTGCCCTGCCATAAAACCTCTACCACACTGGAATAACTGGGCTCTCAGCTTCACCTTGAAGATCTTCTGAGAACTCGCTCTCACTAATCCCTTGCATGCAGCAAATACACCAATAAAATTTAATCTCTGTTTTCCACAGTTGCTAGAAAACTTTCCTATTTTCTGACTTTTCACAAAGTTTACTTTTACCCAGTCTCTTTCCATAGATGTAACTGCTCTACTGAGGTTGATGTATGATACAAATGTACAGCTGTACACTATATAACAGATTGCATAGAGAATTATGGTCCTATGGGATTATATCACTTTGTGACATCACGGTGTCTTAGTTTATGTAAGTACGCTCTATGATGTTCACATAATGACAAAGTTGTCTAACGATGCATTCTTCAGAATAGATAAATCCTACCCCTGCATTGAGGAATGTCTGACTATAAAACATTTTTACAAAATATGGTGTTTTATAATTTAGGAGGCATTCTATTAAATACATACATACTTTTACCTTTCCACTTAGCACCATGTCTTGAAGATAGGTTAATATTGCTTTGTGAACATCTGGTTTGTTACCTTAAGCTGCCAGAGAGTACTTTATAGTACACACCCTCCACATTTTATTCACGCATTGCTCCAATGTACACCAAGATTTCCTTTATTGCCCTGTTATCCCAAATAGTGCTGTGTTAACTACCTAATACATGGTGTCTCTGTGTGAAATTTTCTATCATATGTCAGGTAAGGGCTGGCTGGGTCATCAGATGCATGCATATTTAAATTGGTAAGTACTGAATTTGACTAGCTGTGCCAGCCTGTTCCGGCTAGTAGTACACATGGGATACTGTTTTCCTACATCCTTGCAAATATTTGGTTGTATCTGGTTTTTTAAAAACTAGATTTAGCTATTTGTGGATATTTTTTTCTCCTCTATTTTAAAATAAGTTTTTGAAATTCTCAAATAGTTGGCCATAATTTCATTGTCATGCTACACAGTGCGCATGATGAGGGAGGCTGACATTTTTAGAATGTTAATTGATCTGTGTGGATGGACTATTTCTCCATTTATTTAATCCTATATGTCTTGTAATATGATTTAACTTTCTCCATAGAGATCATGCATTTTTTTCAACTTATTACTGACACTGCATAGTTTTTCTACTGCTATATAGTGGTTCCTTTTCTATTGTTGTCTGGATGGTCTTTACTGAGATAGTAAAATGTTAATGACTTGAAAATTGAACTTGTAACCAGCTATTTTGCCAAATTTCTAAATTTGCTTTACTTCTTTGACCTGCTGTAATATCTGTATATCATATTGCTCTCTGTCTTTATAATGCTTTTGCCTTGACCCTTTGAAATATTTAAGACTACAACTGATACTCTTCCTTTTTTGATTGTTTATATTAAATATATATAATTTTACTTGAGACAAGGTCTTGGTACATGGCTCAGGTCGGCCTTGAACTCACTACATAGTCCAGGCTGGCCTTGAACTCATGGCGGTCTTCCTGCCTCAATCTGCTGGACACTGAGATTATAGGCATGCACCACCATGCCTGGCTTTGCCTTACATGTTTTAATGCTCTTAATTCCCCTCTTCCTGTATGTTTGTTTTAAATATCTCTTATTCTTACAATGTTTTGTTCTGTAGTACTATGAAAGTGTAATAATTTACTGTATCTACTCTGTTATCAAGATTTATGGCTAAATTTCATATTTTCCTTTATTGTATTGCTTCTTCCTCTTTCCAGTCTTTCTTGCCTTTTTCTTTTTTCTTTTCTTTTTTTGCAGCACAGGGGATAGAACTTACAACCTCGTGCTTGTCAGGCAGGCACTTAGGCTGCTAAGCTACATCCCCAGCCGGGTCTCACTATGCCATTCAGGCTGGCCTTGAGTTCACTTTGTAGCCCAGGCTGGTCTCAAACTCACAACAATCCTCCTGCCTCAGCCTCCAGAGTGCTGGGATTACAGGCGTGAGCCACCAGGTCCAGCTCTTTCTTGCCTCTTACCAAAAACAAAAAAATTTTTTACCGATTTACAGCTATGTTCTATTATTATTCAAATGAATTATCCTAATTTATTAACATTTATTTTTATACTTCTTATTTTTCAATTTCTCAAGCATATCAATATCTTACCCCAAACACTACAAGTAATTTATGAATTTTCTCACCTCTCTTCAGTTTCCCCCTGAAATGTGATGGATCATATCATCTAGAATTGTAGTTAGTGGTTGTGTGTTGTATTGTTTTTCTCCATTTCTTTGTCTTTTTCTTTTATTTTACTCTGAGCATGATAAATGATAAAAAAAAAAAGGTATTTGCTCCCTGTCTTGGTTACTTTTCTTTGTTGCTGAGACAACACCTGACACCCAAAATTAGGGAAGAAAATGTTTATTTAACTTATAGTTTCTGGAGATTTCAGTCCATTATCAGCTGGCTCCAAGGCAGGATGGAATGGCACTGGGTCAACTCTTCAAGGCAGCAGCCAGAGCAAAAGAGGCAAAACTCAAGCCTCTTCTCTACTCTCAAATTGTACACAGGCCACCCCACCCCAGGGTGGGTATAGCACTCACAAAATATCCTTGCCCTCCTTTGCACAGGATGAGGATATTTACCAAGTAAGAACCCTGGCTCTCTGCTGGGTCTCTCAGTTAAACTTTTAAACTTCTCAAGTTGACACAACGTATCAACCATAACATCCGCCTTTTCTTCTCATCTCTACAGCATCCCGAATTTCTCTTCTCATTGAAGTTTTCCTCCAAAAGTTTAATTAATTGTAATATATATTCTCTATCTTAGGAGTTCTTAGTGTACAGAACAGTTCAGTAGTGTTAAGTACACTTACATTGCTGTAAACCCATCTCTATCCTCCATCTCAGGAACATTTCTTTTTCATTTTCCCAAATTAAACTCTGTATTCGTTAAACAATAATTCCCCAATCCCCTCTCACTCCATTTCCTCCAACCACTGCTCTGCAGTCTATCTGGATGAATTTGACTAGTCTAGGTGCATCATACAGTATGCATCCTTTCGTGATCAGCTTTTTTCACTTAACATGTCTTCATGGTTCTTCCACGTTCCAGCATGTATCAGAATTCTCCTCCTTTGTGACACTGAATATTCCCTAGTATGTACATGCCGTATCTTGTTTATCTGTTCAACCATGAAAGGACAGTTGGATTGCTTCTACCTTTTAGCTATTATAAACAATGTTGCTTTGTTTACAGATGTATAAGTATCTGTACCATTTTACATTTCTGCCAGGAGCAAATGGGTACTGATTTCTTTATATCCTTGCCAAGGCTTCAAATTTTCTGGTCTTGTTGTTGTCATTATTCTGAGACAGGGTCTTGCTATATAGATTAAGTAGGTCATGAACTTACTTTGTAATCTAGGTTGTCATCAAACTCACAGTCCTCCTACCTCACCTCCCAAGTGTTGGGATTACAGGTATGTACCACCAAGCCCTGTTCCGGTTTTTGAAAATAGCATCCTGATAGGTATAAAGTAGGGTACCTCATTGTGATTTTTGAATCGCATTTCCCTGATAATTAAATGTGTTGAGTCCTTTTCATGTTCTCATTAGCCAGCTGAATATTATCTTTGGAGAAATGTCTATTCAAGCTCTTTGCCCACTTTTATTATTGTTGGGCTGTAGGAGTTCTTCATATAGTCTGGGTACTTAGTGCTTATTAAATATATGATTTGAAAACGTTTTTCCATTTTGTTGACTCTTCTTTCCCTCTTTCAAGAGTGTCTTTTAATACATAAATGTTTTTTGTTTTAATGAAGTTCAACTTGTGTTTTGGTTACTTTTTCTCTCATTGCTGAGACAAACACCTGACACCCAAAATTAGGGAAGAAAAGGTTTTTTTAGCTTACAGTTCTGGAGATTTCAGTCCATAATCAGCTGGCTCCAAAACAGAGTGGCATGGCACTGGGGCAACACTTCAAGGCAGCAGCCAGAGCAAAAGAGAAAATGCAAGCCTCTTCTCCTCCCTTACATTGTACACAGGCCACCCCGCCCCCCTTCAGGGTGGGTGTAACACACAAAATGTCCTTGCCTTCCTTTCCACAGGATGAGGATATTTACAAAGTAAGAACCCTGGCTCCCTGCTGAGTCTCTCAGTTGAACTTCTAAACTGTGCAAGTTGACACAATGTATTAACCATAACAACTTGTTTTTTGTTGCCTGTACTTTTTTGTGTAATAGCTAAGTAATCACAGTCATTCCAATATCATAGTTTTTCCCCTATGTTTTCTTGATTTATAGTTTTAGATCATACATTTAGGTTTTTGATCCAGTTTTAGTTATTCTTTGTATATGATATAAAGTAAAGATCTAACTTCCTTTTTGGCATGTAGATATAGTATGCAGCTTTCCCAACACCCTTCTGTGAAAAGATTGTCATTCCCCACTGGCAGATCTTGGCACATTTGTTAAATCATTCGATCACATATACAAAGGTTTGTTTCTGGAAAACTCTTTATTCTGTTGTGTTACTCTATGTCTAGCATTGTCTCAGAATAATGCTGTTTTGGTTATCATAACTTTGTAGTAAGTTTTGAAATAGAGAAATGAGAGATCATCAATTTTATTATTTTATACAATTAATTTTAGCTATTTGGGGTGTTATAAACTTATTTTCTTAATCTTTTTATTTTACTTTTTAATTTTTTATTAATGTCATTGGTTC